>PVJO010017464.1:0-39153 GCA_004026905.1 Hystrix cristata | reverse complement strand
GATTACAGGTGTGCACCACCATACCTGCTTTGAAATTTTAAAATACACAGACAATCCCCAATTTAGAATGGTTCAACTTTGAATTCTTCCACTTTACAACGGTGAGAAAATGACACACATTCAGGAGAAATCAAACTCTGATTAGGGCAGTTCTGTGAGGGCTGTTTCCTGTATAGACAGTCCCCTCCTTCTCACTCTGGGATTTCGAGAGAGCGACCTCTCTGGTGTCTCTTTTTAGGATATTAATCTTCCAGGCGTGGTGGTGCACACCTGTAATCGCAGCACTCAGGAGGCTGAGGCAGGAGGATCACGAGTTTGAGGCCAACCTGGGCTACATATGGTAGTCAGTCCAAGGCTAGCCTGAAATGCAAAGCGAGACCTTGTCTCAAATAATAAGGATGCTAATGCCATCGTGAGCCCCAGCCATGAGCCCATTTAACCTTCATCTCCTCCCAAAGTGAGTCTCAAACACCACTGCACTGGGGGTTGCAACAGGAGGGTTGAGGTGCTTCCCATACGGACTCTACCTCAACAGGGGGGCATGAGGCTGAGGGTGCCTGGGGCCCACACAGTTGTCTGAGCCCTGCTGGGTGCCAGCCTAGTCCCCTGTGTCCCACACCTTTCTCCTGCAGGTGGCCATGGCAGGTGTCACACTTTCTCCCCCAGTCACGTTCCAACTGCGGGCCGGCTCGGGTCCCGTGTTCCTCAGTGGCCAGGAGTGTTACGGTGAGTGTGGCGAGTGTGAGCCGGGGCCTGGGAAGGGTCTGGGGTGGGGCTGCAGGCTCTGGGAGCAAGACCACCCCAGGGACTTGGACAACAGGGGACAAAACGCCCTCAAAGGCAACACCACTACCAGTAGCCTGAGGTCGTGGAAGAGTCCCGAGCCCAGTTCCCTTTCACCTCCCCGCTGCGTCCTCTGTGGCCTCAACTCTCAAGTGTAATGTGTCACCAAGAGTGGGGCTGTCCTTGGCATCGTCATCAAGAGTAGCTGTAGGAACAAATGAAGGATTCGTTAGGAACATATAACAATAATACTCAGCAGCACTTACACACCGCTGCCAGTCAGTGTGAGGCTGTAGAATTGACGTGGACCGGGGCAACTCCAGGGGGCCTTCACCTGCCCTTCTTCTCCAGCCTTGGCCCACCCTACCCTTCTCCTCCCGCTGCCGCCCTCCTGGGCTCCCTGATCCCTACCCCACACCAGCAGGTGGGCAGGTGAACGTTTCAACCCCATGTGATGGTCCCCTGTGGAGCACAGCCTTGGGGGATGGGAGAGGAGTGTGGGCCCTGGAGCTCAGTCGCTCCACTCTCCCTGCCCCTGCCCTTGCCTGTGCCTCAGCAGAATCCTCAGACCCCGCCTGGGAAGAGGAGGAGGAGGAGGAGGAGGAGGCAGAAGAGGTGGAGGAGGAGGAGGAGGGGGATGAAGACGAGGACGCGGATGTGTCTATTGAGGAGACTCCTGTCAAACAAGTCAAAAGGCTGGCACCACTGAAGCAGATCAGTGCTGCCAAGGTGGGGAAAGGAACGAGGGGTCACGGGGAGCCTGGGCCAGGCCTGGAGATGGGTGGAGGCTACAGCCACCAAGTCCTGCCCCGAGGTCTAGCTGCGAGCTTGTGAGTGGGGCTTGGGAGACTGTTCAGGCCTGGGCCTCATGCTTCCTCCTACTAATGCTTCGTGGTTTTGGTTCCCAGAAAAAAAAGGTGGAAAGAGAAGATGAGGCAGCAAGGTAACTCTTTCTATCTTTACAAAAAAAAGTTTTTTTGGTGCTACTGGAGATTGAACTCAGGAAGCATTGAGTGACATGCCCAGCCCTTTTGACTTGTTATTTTATTCTGTTTTTATTTTTGAGGCAGGGTCTTGGCTGCACTTATGAACTCCCTGAGATCTTCCTGTCTTAGCCTCTATAGTGCTGGAATTATAGGCATGCACCACCACACTCAGCTCTTAATTTTTTATTTCAAACAAGGTCTTGCTAAATTGCCCACACTAGCTTGAACCTGTGATCCTCATGCCTTCACCTCCAAAAAGCAGGGATTACAGGCATGCATCGCCACGCCCAGCGAGATCCGTAATGCTAGAGAGTAGTACACCACACACACATTATAGCACTGGAGGTTGGCGTAACCCTGTTAGAGCATCAAAGTGTTATCTTCTGACCCAGTTCACTCAGGCAATTTCTTTCAAAGAATGAGATGTGGTACATATACACTAAGAAATATATGACATTATCCAAATTTATTGAAAAATGGAGACTTTCTAACATCCTAAATGCCCACCAATTTAACAGTGGACTAAAGAACATCGTATCTTTTTTTTTTTTTTCTTTACAATGCTGGGTAAATGAAGTATTATGTGACCTTTATGAAGCATTTAGCAATCTGGAACGTGTTGAATTAAAAGAACTAGATAGTAAGTCATTTGCATTTCAATTTCACATATTTTAGAAATATATTGGTTTAAAAAAAAATACAGTGGTAAGCCAGGCACGGTGGAGCATGAATTAATCCCAACCCTCAAGAGGCTGAGGCAGGAGAATCGCCATGAGTTCGAGGTCAGCCTGAGCTACGTAGTGAGTTGGTTCTCAAAAAATCAAAATTAAAAAAAAAAAAATCCAGAGTGGCCCTAGCAGTGATGAGTCCCACAGCTTCCATCTCTCTAGCCGGCCCCTGCCTACCCTTTCGCCGTCACTAGGGGAGCCCCGCTTCAGGCATCAAGCTGAGCCCCGCTCTCTTGCCAGGTGCAGTATTCCGTACAAGACACCCTCGAAAAAGGTGAGCGGGAGGAGGAGAGCGGGGTGGGGGCGCTGGGGATGCTGGGGACGGGAACAGAGGAAATGTGTCCTTTGTCCCCACAGGGCAAATCCGCAGACAGACCCAGGAAGCTGGAGGCCAAGAAGAGGGGGGCCAGCGACACCCCATGATGGGGATCCACAGAGGGAGGGCCGTGCTGTGGAGCGCCGCCCCGAATGTGGCCTGGGGGCCTGAGGGCCGCACGGAAGCCTCGCACCCCGAGGCCTCGCAGAGAACGGCCCTCGACCCCCCGCAGGGCCGCAATAAAGTTTGCTTTGTCGCGCGCTCTCCGCCTCTTCATTGTGGCCGGCAGGGGGCGCTGCGAACCAGCAGGGCAGCCACGCGCCCGTCGCCCCGCCCCCAGCGCCGAGCTCTGCGCTCTCCCTTTAGACAGGGGCCCGGATTCCAGGTGCGGAACACCCTGGCTACGCCTCCACCTGCGAGCTGCGGGGGCCTTGGCCCTAGGGCAATAGTCTCATGTGTGCAGAGCATCGGGATCCTTGGGGCGCAGCCTTCCCAAGTTTCCTGTGTTAGGATGCGGACCCCATGTGCCACTTGAACAGGGCTAGCCTAGTGCTTGGTGAAGCCAGCAGACAAGCGAAACGGGTGGCTGAGCACCTCCAGGCTCTGGCCTCCCACCCTCCAAAGGCCGCAGAGTGCCTTGGAGCCCTGATCACCGGTGGGTGACCCTGGCTTGGGCCTTGCCCCAGGCAGGCAGCAGATGGCCTCCTCCCTGCTCTCCTCCCGCTCAGAGGCGTTGGTCTCGACACGGTGAGGTCGGCGCCAGGCTTCAATCTCCTGTTAGGTCTGGCTGAGCCTCACTGAGCCTGTGCAGCAGCCACACAATGCCTCACCTGCTGGCTGCCTGTCCAAAGGAAACCCAAAACGAGCGCCCATAACTTCAGTTACTGTGCAGGGCTCTGGGAAGTAGAACAGGCTCCTGTCCCAGTGGGAAGGGCTGTTCGGAGAGGCAGCCTGAGGAGGCCCTGGAGCAGGTAGCTGACCCACAGGGGCGGGGCTGGCAGAGGACCCTCCCAGGGACAGGAAGAGAGGGCAGAGGCCTGAGACAGGAAAGAGCTTGGAGGGTCTGTAAGGAGGAACGCTAACGCGATTGCACTGACAGCTGCTAATGCACCATCGGTAGACTCGATCCTTAATCCTCACAACCACGTCTTGAGGGTGATGGGTGGTATCAGCCCCATTTCTTAAATGAGGAAAGTTGAGGCACCAAAAGTTTAAACATTTTGTCCCAAGATCACACAAGGAAAGAGGCCAAGTAATTGACCCTTTTGGGGGGGGGGTTGCTGGGGTAGGGGCTGAACCCACCAGGGCCTTTGCTCTTCTGAGACAGGGTCTCACAAATAATTTGCTAGGGATGGACTCGAATTTGCAATCCTCCTGCCTCAGCTTCCTACCATGCCAGCTGTGGCTGCAGAGCCCTTGCATCTGATCACTCTGCTCTCGCAGGGGAGAGATGCAAGAGAGCACACAGAAGTCTCCTAAACTGAGGCAGGAGTTAGAAGGAAATCCACCCGACCATATAAGGGTTGTCTAGAGGGACAGCGCTGGCGGAGCAGGCATTCAGCAGGCACTTCCTGTCCTGGCAGGTGCAGAATCCACACTCCTCAGGTAAAGCCTGCTCATCTGATTTTGGCCTGCAGGCAGCCAGCAGGGCCCAAATAGCACGGCTGGTGTGCCCTTTGCCCTTCCCCTGCCCAAACCCTTCAGTGTTTCAACAGGAAAAGGCAGGCTGGGGCTGAAGGTTGGCTCCATTAGGAGCAGGTGAGAGACGGCCCCAGCTGGGGGTGTTGAACTTGGCACGGGGGTGGGGATTAGCTACAGCAGCCTAGCTACTTCTCACTTCCCTTCGCACCTCCTGCCACTTCCCCGTGGATGTTAGCGACCCTCCCCCTCCCAGCTCCCCCTCTGGAAAGAAAGTCAGCCTGAGACTGACTCACCTGGGTGTCCCCCTTCTTGCAGCTCTTCATGTTTCTCTGAATCCTTTCTCTAAGGTGACATGCCCGCGGCGGTTTTGACAGCATCAATAGTAGCCATTTCCTTTTTATAGGTAAGGGCCAGAGGAGTGAAGGGACTTGCCACAGTTCATACAGCCCGTAAGGCCTACGGCAAGTGGGTGGAGATCAAGTCCAGAGCCCAGACAGTGTGCTCAGTGCCACCCCTGCATACTTGAGGCCCACTGCTGGCTCTCCCACGGGGACAAAGGTGCAAAGCCAGTCATAAAGGCAGACCTGCAGGTGTGGGTGGGAAGAGACAGCCCACAAAGCAGGCTATCCCACCATGCCCCAGAGCCCCTGGGCACCAACCCCCTGGCACCAGCCCCTGGCAGATCCCCAAGGCCAAGCTTGACTGCTGGCATCTGTTACCATGGAGACCCAGGCTGAGGGCTGGCCAGTGATAGCAAGCTCTGTCCCCACCAACAGGAACCAGATGCTGAGGCCTGGAGGCCTTTGACAGTTCATGCTGCCCTCCTGGTGAATGAGTCCCCACACCCACCTTCCACCCTAGCTGACTCCTCTACCCCCAGAACCCAAGTTCTGAGCACACAGACCTGTGGCCCCATTTGAGCCTTGGATGAAGGTCAGGTGAAGGTGGCCTTTAACGCCCTGCCTGGGAGCTGGTGGGGAAATGGTAGAGAGCCAGAGGTTTCCCAAAGATTCAAGCCAGAGGTGAATGGGAGAGACGGATTGGGGGAAACTTCCCTCTAGATGCAGAGATTCAAGCAGGCCTCCAATAACGGGAAGAATGTGAAGGTGGAAATGGCCGAGAGGCTCAGTGCAGGCTGAGAGTGGCACAGGGTGGTGTGTGTTTGGAGAAGAGATGACTCTGCTCTGGGTAGCTGTGCACCTAGCCCCTTGTCCAGTCTAGCCACCAACCGACTGTGAGCCGTGGGGAGGGGCGAATCATTCACCCTCTCTGAGCATCATCATCAGAGTGAGATGGTTGAATCAGATGATGTAGATACGAGATCTCCTCCAGTTTTGACATTCTCTGACTCCCTCAATTCCTTGGGTGGGGGTGTGTCACACCACCTGCCACAACTCACTGTGGGCGGAGCTGGAAAGTCCCCTGCTGAAACTGGACCAAGACCCCCCCCCCCGCCGGGGTCACTTGTGGTGTTTGTGTGTGCTTGCTGTGCCAGGGTGGCAGACCACTTTGTGGATTGACGGGGCTCAGGAAGGTGAGAGTTTCACCTCCCAGTCAGCTGTTAGGTAAATAAGTCCACATCCGGCACCATAGCAGAGAACTCCAGGGAGCCAGAGCCTAGCCCCTAGCCAGGGCTTCCCTCAAAGGCCCCCAAAACATCACCCTTCCACCTCCCCATCAGCCACCTTTCTGTGGGGCAGGACAGAGGAGAGCTCCCATCACTAGCTTGTAGGACCCATGGCCACAACCTGTGCAGAAAACTGGTTACTCCCTTCCCAGTTCCCTGGCTTGTTCTGAGCAAATTACCTACCAGTGTACCTCAGTTTGCCTGCTTGTAAAGTGATAGCTGACTCCGTATGGAGCAGTGTGGGACTAGAGGGTCAAGCCGGAGGCCTCTGGGCACTGAGTTCGCAGGCAGGGGACATGGGGCAGGCGTGGGGGCCTGAAGGGCTGGGGTGGGGGTGGTGAATGGGGCTGCGTCTAAGTCCAAAGATCATGATCCTGAACATATTACAGATTTTGAATCTGCTAGCTGTTGTTTCTCATTCAGTCCCCCAGCACCTTGAGGTATCACTGTCCCTATTTCTCAAAGGAGACTGCAGAGGAGAAAAGGGGCTTCTGCCCTGGTAACCTGCTCTTCAGGGTTCCATCTCAGGCCAGCTGTCCTCAGGTCTCCTTCCGGGGCCCCCAGGTACACCTTCCTCCCCATCTCCGGCTTCCAGCTGTGGCACCCATTATTAGCACCAGGCAGGGCACCATGGCACCAGGCAGGGCAGCCTTAACCCCTCCTTCCCGGTGGCAAAGTGTGAGGAGAGGCAGAGCCAGCAGCCGCTCAGCCAAGCCCACCCCTGCCCCCTGGAGGGAGGCTCCTCCTTTTAAGGCTGCTTCTGGGAATTCCCACCCGAGCCGGAACCTGCGACCCCAGACCCGCTCGGTACCTGCAGGCAGCCTTGGGGAGATGGGGTGCCGAACCTGAGGGTGGGAACAGCTCCCCCTGGAAGAGGGACAGTGTCCTCGTCCCTCCCCTGCCTGCCACACGCCCCGAACCGAGGCGGGCAGGTCTGCAAGGGTCAGGGATAAAGCGGGAACCCTCGGGGCAGCCAGACATCGAGAGAGACCCTGTGGCTCGGTCCCCAGCACCCGGGCAGCCCAGCCCAAGGCTGGCAGTGCAGTGGGCGCGGGCACCAGCCCCCACCAGCGTCGGCTTCGCAGCCTCACTGGCCGGGAAGGTGGACACCTCACACCTCAGTCTCCCAATTGCGCCCTCCTCTCCTCCTCCCCCCTCTCCTTCCTTCTCCTCCCCTCTCTCTCTCCTCCTCTCCCCCCTGAAAACCTGTGGCTGAGAGACCTTGGCTTCTCTGGGGCTCTACCCTCGGGGCCTGCCCACATCTGCTCCTGAGTTTGGGGGCAGGGGGGCAACCACCCCAAGAAATCTCTCCAGCGATGGGAACCACCCGCCTGCTGCCCAACCTCACGGTGTAAGTGTTCTGCCTTTCAGGGAGCTCGGCTGCAGGTCTGGCCCTGGGGCAGCCCTGTCTGCTCCCTGGGACTTCCGTCTGGGTGGGTGGTAGATGGGGCGGGGCAGGGCAGAGGTGGGGGCCTGGGTGCGCCCCTGGGCTGGCCTCGGGTACCCACGCCCAGGCCTGCTTGTCTCCCCACACAGGTGCCTGCAGCTGTTGATTCTCTGCTGTCAAACACAGGTAGGGGCCCCTGCCCAGCCTCTCTGCATCCTTCCCAGGGAGGGGAGACAGGTGGATTCTGCACTCTGCCGGCTCAGGAGGTGCTGAGGCTTGCAGGGTCACCTTTCTGGGGCTGGCTGGAGAGGGCTAAGGCAGGCAGGCCTCCTTCTGACACCTCCCTGCTGCCCCTGGGTCCTGCCGCTCTCTCCATCCTGGGCACTGGGCTCCCGCAGGCTAAGTGCACAGGCACTCCGGACCTGGAGCAGTTGGAAGCAGGCGGAGGTGACAGCCGATGAGGCTCGTGCCTGCGAGTACCTGAAGGGCCAGGTTTGGATGCAAACCCGTTTGTGTGGTCCACTCACCACCTGCGTGGGCTGCAAGGGGCACAGTCGGAATGCCCAGTGGGTGAGGTGACTCCTTACCTATAGGGCAATGAGGTCAAGACCAAAGAGGTCTGTTTGGGGCTGATTCAGGGTTTGCTTCTCCGCACTCCCCCCACCCCAAGTCTGCCCCCACCACACACCTCCCACCCCCCAAGCCTCAGCCTCCTGTGTGAGGAGGCTTGGTCCTTTTTTTGTGATCCTCCATAAAAGTGCAGCTATTAAAATGCACTGGTCCAGAACCGCTCTGGGGAGAGATCGCCTGGCTTTCCCAGGCCAGAGGCCCGCATCTCTTCCTATCCAGTGAGGACTTTTTTTTTTAAGGTAAATGCCTTTTCTCTGGGAGAGGGAAAAGGCTGCCTTTGAAGCAGTGGGGGGGTGGGAGAGAGAGACAACACCCCCCCTTTTCTTTCCCCCTTTTTCTCGAGCCCCGTTCCAGCCCTTTTGCTTCACACATCCAGGGAGAGCAAGAAGAAAGCCCCCAGCCTGGCTGGGAGGGGGCTGGGGGTGGGCCCAACCTGTTCTGGAAGGGGAATTAGCACAATGGTGCGGCTGGCCGGGGCGTTTATGGCCTGGCTGAGGCCCCATTCAGGACTTGGGGAAGGTGGCAAGGCTGTCCTTTCCCCCTTGAAGTGCCCCTCACCCCCTGGGCCGGGGCGGGGGGCAGCAGGCTGAACCACAGCCATGCTTGAGGGGCCGTCTGACAAGCAGCTGTCTGCTGCGGTGGAAGGGGAGGTCCCCCTGCCGCGGGAACATGAAAGGCACAGGCCAGGTCCCTCAGGGAGAAGGACTTGTGGGCTGTGGGCTGTGGGGGGGCGTGGGCTGCTTTTGTGAAAGGCTTGAAGGGGATGAGGAGAGGAGGGGGTTTTGGCGGGGCCCTCTCTGCCCCTGACCTGGAGCAGACTGCCAGGAGGGAGCTGCCCGCCAAGAGGGGCGGACAGCCTGAACCTGGGCCAGGAGGCTTTGGGCTGGGCCAGGCAGGTCCCCCTCTCCAAATGCTTTCCTCAGGTTTTTCCAGGATGGGGTGCAGGGTGGGTTTCAAAGGCACGGCCATCCTACGGGGTCCTGCAGCACTCCTGGCCTTCAGGGGCTGGCACTGGGACTGGGGAGTGACATCAGGCAGGGTAAACCTTCCCATGTTCTTTACCTCCCTCTCCCCAAAGGTGATGTTCCCCAACCACTCCTAGGAGTGGCCCTTAACAGACGCCCAGCTGGGTCTAGCTCTCCAGATGTTTGGGATGGGCCCTGGGATAAAAAGGGCATTAAGGATTGAGGAGAGGCTGGTCCCCACACATGCCAGCAGGATCCAGGTGGAGAGAGAGAAACATAAATGAAGTGCATTTCTGAGCTAGAGCTGAGCCATCACTCACAGTTGGGAACCATTATCTTGGCGGGCACCTTGCAGGAGCCAGGGCAGAAGGAACCTGTTTCTCTCCCCTGCTCAGTGTCAGAGGGGTAAAGGGAGGCCCAGGTGAGACCATGCTGGTCCCGGCCCCCCACGGAGTGGAAACTGCGAGAAACAGGAGGCCCAGCCTGCAGCAACATTCCCCACTGGCCAGAGCCTCTGTGACACTGTGACACTGGCCGGCAGGTGGCTCTGAGACTCAGCAGCCATCGCGCGGCTGTAGCACCTCCCACTGCTTCCACCTCCCTCCCACGGAGGAGACTCCAGGAGAGCCGCAGAAGAGGGAGGAGCCCGGGCAGGGAGACCTGCTTCTCCAAAGGCCCTGGGCATCCAGCATGAGGCAGGGAGGACTGTAAAGAAATGCTCACAGAGGCTTATAGAACCCCGAGGATAAGGGCCTAAGAGGCCCCAAATGTTCCCAGTGACCCTAACTCAAAGTACCTGGCAGACCATCTGCTCTGTGCACCTGAGCTGGCCTGAGGTCTTTTGAGGCCTGAGAGAGGGTCAAGGAGAAATCGGTGGTCCTAGCTAATGGCCCCTTGCAAGACCCCAGAGGTAGGGAAAGGGGTTCTGTCCCTGGTGAGCTGCGAACCCCCACAGAGCATAAGGATGGGACACCAAAACCCTGAAGGTCCCTTCCAGCTTCCAGAGTTATTCCAAGTCTGTTCCAGATTTGTCACAGTGTGCCCCAAGGTGAGGCAGCCAAAAGGCTCCACCCCAGAGTGGACACAGCAGCCTGGAAGGGGTGTGGCCAGATGCCACCTTCCCCTTGCACCTTCTGCTCTTCAGGACACATGGCCTGTGTCCACTGCACTCACCTCCTCCCCTCTCTCCCCCGATGGACCAGCCATGGTGTCGCCCAAAGCAAATTGACACTATTTTTCCCTTGGTAACCGCAAAGGGGGAGAATCACCCGTCTCCTAATTTTAACCAGTACGTGAGGGACCAGGGCGCCATGACTGACCAGCTGAGCAGGCGGCAGATCCGTGAGTACCAGCTCTACAGCCGGACCAGCGGCAAGCACGTGCAGGTCACTGGGCGTCGCATCTCCGCCACGGCTGAAGACGGCAACAAGTTTGGTGAGAACTGACCCTCACCCCTGGCTACTCTGAACCAAACCCTGGCCTCCAGGCAGGGCTGAGCCACAGACGAGAGAGGGAGAGCGTGCCAAGGGCCTGTGGGCTGGGAGCCTGACAGTTGCCATTCCTCTGGCCTAAGCCTGAAGGTCAGACTGGCTGTGGGGGGGGGGTCCCTGGCTGTACCCCTGACAGACAGAGGTCTTTCCCCCTGTCCATCACAGCCAAGCTCATAGTGGAGACGGACACGTTCGGCAGCCGGGTGCGCATCAAGGGGGCGGAGAGCGAGAAATACATCTGTATGAACAAGAAGGGCAAACTCATTGGGAAGGTGAGGCCACGGCCTGGGAGGCCACGGGACAGCAGGCCGAGGAGTCCGTCTTGCCCAGCCAGGGCCAGACAGGGCCACAACACCCCTATTCCCTCTGCTGAGCCCGGCCCAGCTGGGGAGAAACAGGAGCTTCCACAGGACTAGGACGTCTTACTCTCTTCTCAGCCCTCCTACTCCTCAGCTTCTCTATTTAAATGTTCAGCAATCAGTAAGAATTCTAGCACCTAAGAGATGTTGCAGCCCTTGTTGAAGAGGGCTAAGAACTGACAAGGGTTGAAACCTGGCACAGGCATATAAGATACTGGCATAGTGATGCACGGCTGTAATCCTAGCTACTCCAGAGGCGGAGGCAGAAGGATCGAAAGTTACAGTCTAGTGTGGGCAATTTAGCAAGACCTAGTCTCGAACTAAAAAAATAAAAAGAGCTGGGAATGGGGCTGGGGATTTAGCTCAGTGGTTAGAGTGTTTGCCTTCCGAGCACAAGGCCCTGAGTTCGATCCCCAGGACCAAAAAAAAAAAAAAAGAAAAAAGAGCTGGGAATATAGCTCAGTGGTAAAACACTTACCTAGCACGCATGAGGGTCTGTGTTCACTCTCCAGCCAGTACCCCGCGCCCCCACCCCATTTGTGTGGAAACCCTGCCCCAAGTTTAGCAGGGTCCTTGGGCTGTAACTGGCAAGACGCACTCACAATACCTGCTGTGGACCCTCCACCAGGTTACACCCCTCACCCAGATGCTTGAGAACTTGCAGGTACCACGTGCTCCGGGCTATGCACTGAACTAGGCATAGGCTTGAGCTTTATGCTACAGCTCAGGAAACTGAGGCTCAGGGTCAAATACCCTTCTCAAGGGACACAGCTGCCAAATGACATATCTGTATTTAAATTGTCAAAGCCTGGTTTTTCCCACTGTTGCCTCATTTACAAGGACTGTCCCTGTCCCCAGGCAGCTCCTTGTACTCATTGACTCCATTGGCCCATCCTGGGTCCTACAAAATAGGCCCAAAGGCAGAGAGCTCAGACAGGTGGGTGGACAAACCCTCTCCTCTCCTCCCTTCCCCCAGCCCAGCGGGAAGAGCAAGGACTGCGTGTTCACCGAGATCGTGCTGGAGAACAACTACACAGCCTTCCAGAATGCCCGGCACGAGGGCTGGTTCATGGCCTTCACGCGGCAGGGGCGTCCCCGCCAGGCCTCCCGCAGCCGCCAGAACCAGCGCGAGGCCCACTTCATCAAGCGCCTGTACCAGGGCCAGCTGCCCTTCCCCAACCACGCCGAGAGGCAGAAGCAGTTTGAGTTTGTGGGCTCGGCCCCCACCCGCAGGACCAAGCGCACTCGGGGGCCCCAGCCCCTCACGTAGTGGCCAGTGGGGAGGTCAGGCCAGCTGCCATCCCACTCCTTCCCTTCCTGATCCAAAGACTGGGCTGGGGTGGAGAGAGGGGTGCCAGATCCCCCAAGGACCCTGAGGACACAGAGCACCAGAGCCCCACCCAGCTGGTACAGGACAGGACTGCCACACCCTGGGCTGGCACCGTACACTGGAATAGGCCCTTTCCTGCCGGCCAGGGCCTTGATCATAAACACTAGCCTCCCTCCAGATGAGTGCCCTAAAGAGGTGGACTGGTCAGCAAATTCGAGGCTTTGCAGACACGGTCTGCAGGTGGCTGTCCTCAAATCCTGGACCCCAAATCTCCCTCAGTCTGTCCCTAGCCCCCAAACTACTCCAGGCCAGATACATACTAGGAAGGGACTTTTGATTTTGTTTCCCAAAAAAAGGGCTGGCCATTCCTCACATTCCACGACCCAGGCTTGCACCCCTACTCCCAAGCCCCCGAATAAAACCATTTTCCTGCAAACGGTTTATCTGCAGCTGGGTGGCGACCGACACCTGAACAGGAAAACCAGATTGCGGGTGCAGGGGCCCCTGGGACGCGCCCCGTGCAGACTGTGGGCGTTGGAGGGGTCCCGGTCCGGCGGGTCCCGGGTGCAAGGACCGCGGCCGGCGTCCAGAGCCGGGCGGCCCCAGGCTCCTCCCTCCGCGGCGCCGCGTCCTCGCCTGCCGCGCGCGTCCCGGGCCACCTGTTGGGGCGCAGGGGACCCGGGCCCGAGAAGGGCGGCGGCCCGGGGGCGCCCGGAGCCTCCTCGCGGGGAACGGGATCACTTTTTTCCGGTGAGGAGGGCCGGGCGGGGGAGGAGGCCGGGAGAGCGGAAGGGGGAAAGGGGCCGGGAATGCGTCCTCTTGTTCTCCAGGTCCCCGCTGGGGGCGGGGGCGGGGGCCACACCTGAGGGCAGAGCTCAATTAGAGGCGGCGGCGGCGCGGCGGGATTGGCGCGCGGGGGAGGGGGGAGGGGCGCCCCCGCCGCGAGCCTCCGGTGGGCTTTGCCAGGCCTGCAGGTGCGCCCCGGGGCTGGGACGCCAGGCCATAGCGTCCGCCTCTTTCCTCTGCACTGGCTTTTCGTCTTTCACCGCGAGGCCCTTCCCGGCCGGGACCACCCCCCACCCACACACCTTCCCCTCTAATGATGGCGCCACCCCCCTGACTCAGTTTCCCCTTCCCTCCCTCCTCTTCCTGAGAAAATGCGGCGGAGGAGAGGCGGATTACGAAGAGGAGAAAAACCATGAAAGTCAACTCTTCCTCCCACTCCTGCCAAGAACGGCCTAAAAATGAGAAGGGAAAGTGGAGGGGCTGGCTAGAGCAAAGGGGAGGTGGGCAGCGGCGGTCCGAGTGGACGGTGACCCCAGCCCGGGGCCACCGAGAAGGTGGGGACAGGCGGCCACCACGAGGGAGGTCCCCGGGGGTGCAGGACGGACCCTCTCCGTCCAGGCTGTCACGTTGCTTCTCGCCAGGTTGCTTTTTTCCCCCTCTCCCCCCATCACAAAGAACGTTAATCCCTGGGGAAGCCCGCAGGACGTGTGGAAGGTAGTTTTCTGGGGTGTGTGTGGGGCGGGTGGTCTGGAGCCACAGCTGATAACCGGCGAGTTCAATGGGACTTTTAAAACTGGGGCAACACCCAGCAATTACTTGAGGACAAAGGATTGGGGCTCCCCAGGTGTGGAGGACGGACTTTGGGGGGCGGGGAGGAGGCTGGGAAGGAGGTGTGTTGCTGGAGGGGGGGTCTTACAATCCCTCCGATTTCCGCAGGAATTTGAGACATTCTTTAAGACTGGACGGCCTCCCCGCAGCCCGGCCTAAAACCCACCCCACCCTCCCTCGTTCGGGTTAGAGACGGCTTCAAAGGTGGACGGGGCCTTTGTCTAGCCTCGGCTTTCTCCGGCCCCTCCCTCCCTCTCTTTGACCTCCCCAGCACGGACAGGCCTCTGGGGGCTGGCTCCAGAAAGCCCTCACTGTTTCCTTTCTTGCTTTTTGAGGTGAGACCTGGCAGGCAGGGACCGAGGATGGGGAAGAGTAAAGGAGGGCAGCTTCGGAGGCCTGTGCGTCTCAGAGGTGCCTAATCCCGCGTCATACTCCAGCCAGAGTGACCGAGGCCTGCTCGGGTGGGGCTCAGAATCTTGTCCTCCCACACCTCTTGGTGTTGATTCCCTGCCTATGTCCTAGGGAAGTCTGGCTCACTCATTCCTTCCAAACCTGGGATGACATCGAAGATGCTAGAGAGAAGAAACCTGAGGAATAGATGTCTAATAACATTTGGAGGAAAATAATGCACATGTGTGTGTGCGGTGGGGAAGAGTCTTCCTTGTGGACTCAGCCCACACCTGGCTTCAGTGACTCAGGTTACTTCCTGTCCTGAGATTCTAAGCAGGTTGTCACGCATGGGGTGGCCCTAGGGGGGCTGACTGCTAATGGCCCTTGCTATGGGGGCTAATAGAACCCATCAAGAGGAGGAAGTGACAAGGCCGAGACAGGCCTCAAACCCTGGGGCTGTTTAGGATCACCTAGAACTCTGTCTAAAAATGGCCCACATATCCATCTCCTTCTTCTCTGTGCTGTGCTCCAAATGGTCTGATGAGGCCCAGAGACCAGAGCAGGGAGGTTTGTCCATTCACTTCTTAGGCCGTGCAAGCAGGCTCTGGGTCACTCTGTCCCAGTCTGCCCCCACAGATGCTTGTGGCCAGTGGTATCCCAGTCACCAAGCCAAATGCTTCGCCTCAGTCTTGGGTCTTGTCCTGGTCCCCACAGTGTGTGTAACTTCATGGAGGACTGTCCCCACTTTTTTGGTGGTACTGGAGATGGAACCCAGAGCTTTCGCATTGAGCTGCATTCTTAGCCCTTTTTTAGTTTTTTTGTTTTTGTTTTTGAGACAGTGTCTTGCTAAGTGGCTAAACTGGGCTGGAACTTTGGATCCTCTTGCCTCAGCCTCCCAGAGTGCTGGGATTACAGGTGCCCATCCGCTCCTTCTTGAACTGCTTCCCCCTCTGCTTGCAGTAGGCTGTCCTCCGTGGCTCCTCCTACAGAAACAAGGCCCTAACATTTCTTCACACTTCAGCCATCATCCATGCTCCCACTCCCTTTCCTCCCACACTCTGGAACTCCCATTGCAGACTCCCTGGGATCTGTCGAAACTGTGGCCTGGCTTCCTAGGCAGTCTCTGCCTGCTGCATCCCTGCTTCCCTTCGGTGCGTCACAGCGCTGGCTTTTTTGCTGGGTTACCTGCTGCCCAGTACAGCTCTGCCTGCGCCATCTCCAGCAAATGCCCAGCATGGACCTCCCTGTCTCCCTCTCCTGCTGTCCACTGACCCTCCACAGTGCTGCGGATCTCGACGTTCCGCTGTCCGGCATCCCCTCTACCTGCCTGCTCACACACAGCCTGGGGCTGCCCAGTAGGCTTCTGGCTCTTGTCCTGTCTCTGCTGCTGCTGGCCCCGCCAGCCCTGCCAGCCATTCGGTGACCCTTACTCATGGCACACACCACAGCTGTCCAGACCCCTTGCTGTTTACCTCTGTGCCGTGGTTCTGCTGGATGGCACAGGTCTCTGATGCAGAAATGGTCGGTCTTCGCCTGCCCCATGGTGCTGGCACAGGCACACAGGGGAATAATCCAACTTTAGCCCCAGAAGGGAGTCACCGCCCAGCAACCTGCTATCCCTCAAGGCATAGACAGGATGAGAATCTTCAGGTTCGATTATGTAGAGTGGAGTTTTAAGCAGTTACTCTAAATATTTATTTCTTTTTAAAAAAATATTTATTTCTAGCCAGGAGTGGTAAGCCCATACCTGTAAGCCCAGAACTCAGGCGACTGATGCAGGAAGATCTCTGTGAGCTGGAGGCCAGCCTGGGCTACGTAGTGTGCAAGGCCAACCTGGAGCATACAGCGAGATACTGTCTCAAAAAGCAACCAAAAATTTTTCTCTCCTAAATAAAGAAAAATTGCAAAAAAAAAAAAAAAGAAAAGAAAAAGAAGAAAGTAAGAAAGAAAAATTTCAGGGCTGGGGATTTAGCTCCATGGTTAGAGTGTTGTCTACCAAGTGCAAGGACCTGAGTTTGATTCCCAGTACCAAAAAAAAAAGAGAGACAAATTTCTTTCTAATCATTCAGTTAATTAAAAAGATGGGCTGGATAGAGCTCTCAAAGCACTTGAAGGACAGGCATGGTGGTACACACCTGTAATCCCAGCATTTGGGAGACCGAGGCAGGAGGGATTCCTGCAAGTTCAAGGAGTTACACAGTGAGCTCAAGGCCAATCTGGACTACATAGCAAGACCCTGCCTCAAGAAACAACCAAAAATAAATACATACATAAAACACTTGAAATTTAATTGGAGGGATAAACCCATAAAAAAAGACAGTTTTTTCATGAGACTTTTGGTCTCTGTCTCTCTCTTTCTTGATGGTAGTGGGGATTGAATCCAGGGGAAGCACTCTAGCACCCCAGTCCTTTTTATTTTGAGACAGGCTCTCACTAACTTGCCCAGGCTAGCCTGGAAACTGTGATCCTCCTGTCTCAGCCTCCCAAGTGGCTCAGATTACAGATCTGCGCCACCAAGCTGGGCTCTCTAGTCTATTTAAGATAACAAGGCAGCCTTTGGTATGTCCCAGAAGAGTGAAAGAGGAGACTAGAAGTATTGGAAATCAGGAACCAAATTGCACTGCACTCCAGAACTGTTCCAGGCAACACAGACACCATATTTAGGGCAAGAAGGTGATTCTCCTAGTCCCCTAAGGGCAGGCTCACCCTCAAAATGGGCGTAGCCAGGTTGCTGGGGTGGAAGACTGCAGGAGGCACTGGCTGGGAGGTCTCTGGGTTTGAATGGCTACTTATGTTCAGCTGGAGGTGAAAGTTTGCGTGGAAGTGGCAGGAAATGGCTGGGTCAAATTATGAAGTCTGGAGTCCCGTACAGTGAATGGCACAAGCCTGTAATTCCCACACTTGGGAGGCTGAAGCAGGAGGACTGCAAGTTTAAGCCCAGTCTGGGCAATTTAGTGACTTAGCAAGACTCAAAATAAAATAAACATAAAAAGAGGGCTGGGGATGTAGGTCAGTTCCACATGAAACAACACAAAACGAACGAAAAAAACCTGACTGAACACTGTGTTGCACACCTGTAATCCCAGCACCCTGGAGGCTGAGGCACGGCCAGCCCAGGCTACACAGTGAGTTTCAAACAAAACAAAACAAAGCAAAACAAAAACGAAGTTTGGTGCTATGGCGGGGAGGGGGCAGTGAAGGGCTCTGAGGAGTGGCAGATGCATTCTGGTGGTGGCCACCTTCTGGGGGCTGAAGCTCTGGGGTCCTGGAGGCTGAGAGTCCGATGCCCAGAGGAAAGGACTTGCAGGCTCTGATGAGAAAGGGTCACTTTGGGCCCCCGTCCTTCCTTTTCCTCCTCCGGCTGGGACCTTCATCATCTCTCCCTCCTCCATGGGTGTTCACGTGTCCTGGCTCAACTCTGGTGGAGTTAATATTTAGACGGCACAGGGGGGACATGCGTGGGGTGCACCCCTCCCCGGCAGGCTGTCTATGGGGCGGGGCCGGGGGCACTGGAGTGAGACAGATGCAGAGAGGTTGACACAGAGGCCTATGGCGTGGGCCTGGGGGAGGGGGCAAGTGGCAGGGCCAGAGTCCACTTGGGCCCTCTGGCACCAGTGAGCTCTCTGGGAAAAGGAGCTGAGACACAGGTGTCCAGGACCCCCACTTGCCAGAGGGGCTGGGAGGGGCCGGAGCCCCTGCACCCTGCCGTGGACCCTAGTGCCTATCCACACGTCCTAGGATGCCAGGTCGGTCTGTGGCCAGCACGGTGAGGGCCGGGTAACAGGCACCTGGGGTCAGAGCTGCCTGCCTCTCACCCCTCCCCTCCCCTCCCCTCCCCTCCTCTCCTCTCCTCTCCTCTCACCTTCAGCTCGGTTGGACTGGGGAGCCCAGGGCCCTTTCCAGGGGAGGGAGAAGCAGAGCCAGTCTCCATGGGACCAGCACAGAGAGGAGCAGACAGCGAGGCAGACAGAGGTGGCGCACACACACACCCAGGTTCCGCCCAGCCAGGAGTCACCTTGGTGGCCACCACTCCTCAGGTCGACAGAGGGAGCCCTAACTCTGCGGTCCCCCTGGGTCCAGAGCTGGCTGGGCCTGAGACCATCCTGCCCACACAGCTGGCCCCGTGGAGGGACACCCCAAGGAACATGGGGCCAGAGTTTCGGGGATTAAAAGAGAGCATTCTAACTCTCTGGCTTTTCTCTAGGTAGGGGGAAGGCGGGAAGCTTTGGAATGAGGAGGAGGTGCCGGGTACAGCAGAAGTAGGGGCCCCACCACCTCACCAGGGTCGTTTCTCTGTCACTCCCTAGTCTGTCACCCTTCCCCAGCTACACACTGGGCATACTGGGATGGGGCAGTCTCCACCATGCTGTGTCTCCCTTCAAGAGCAGCCTGCTGTCTGGCCCTGAATTAGGGTTCTCCTGAGGCCACCCTGGAGCCAATCCCAGGTCTGACAGAGGTGCTGGGGGAGGGGAGACCTGGTGGGGCCCAGAGTGAGCCCCAGCCCAGCCCTAAGAGGCTCCGGAGGCCCCCTCCCTGCATCCTAGAGGAAGAGGCTGTAGGAGCCACAGCTTCCTCCTCCCCCTTCCCACTGCCAAGCCAGGCCTAGGCTGCCGGCAGGTTGTCTTGGCAACGGTAGGCGGAGAGGAGATGCGCTGAGGGATGGAGGTGTATGTCACCGCAGAGGCTGCTGCGCTCCTGCCCCACGCCCCAGGCCCTTGAAGGTACCAAGAACCCTCCCCTCCTGCTCCCCTCCTCCTGGCCCTCCTTTCCCAGACTCCCCCACTCTGTCCTACACCACAGGCCGGTGCCCGTTCCGAGGAGACTCTCCTCCTAGCCCAGTGACTCACTCGGCTCCGGGGCTCACAACCCACCTTGTTCCAGGCCCCAGTCCACAGCTATCCTTCCCGGCATCGGCTCATCCCAACCCTACCTCTGGGGACCCTCATGCCAGAGGACAGGTCTCCTGGGGTGGGGTCTGGTGAGAACTGGGGCTGGAACACAGGGGTGGGAAAGTCAGGAACCCTAAGGGGCCAAGGTGGCAAATCTCCTGTGCGGGGCCTCCGGAGGGGTGCAAGGTGTTGGTTCGGATCAGGGCAGGGCTGGTCTCACCTCATCTCTCAGACCCCGAAGCAGGCAATAGGGTGGGGTTGAAGAGACCGAAAGCCGAGAGGCTGGGCTGAGGCTGGGCTGAGGGATGGCTGTGGGGAAGGGCGGGTAGCTCCTCCTCTGAGGCTGTGGCCCCTGGCTGCATGGGAAAAGTGAACCCCCTCCCACCTCACCGCCGGTCTTTTGCTCCACGGTTTTGGGGACCGAAGTGTCTCCCCTCACCCCTGGTTTTCTCTGTACCTTCTGCAGGGCCCTCCCCCCACCTTAGCCAGCAGCTAAACCCGGATCCTTTCTCCCTTTTCCCAGCCACTCAGCTACCTGCTGTGGTCATTTCTCCTTTCTGTCTCGAGCCACCCTTAAGGTCACAGTCTTCTCTGTCTTCCACCCACCCAAATGGCCCTCCCTCCCGTACTGTCCCCTTCCGCCCCCTCCTGTGCTCTTCTCATTGAGGAAAAGATCCCAGGGCACACTCTCACCTGTCCCCCTCAAGATCCACCCCCGCCCCGAGATTTTACTTTCAGACACCACAGCGCCCCCTCCCCAGATTCTAGGTTCCCCAACAGCCACTGACGGTGTCAGCTGACGGGCTGTGGGCAGCGGTTGCCAGGGCAACGCAAGGCTGCCTAGGTAGGCGAGTCCGCGGGTGGTGGAGGTAGATCGGAGGCCGGGCTGGCCAGCGAGGGGCAGGGCCGCTGCTAGGCTGTCACCTCCGCCTTCCCAGGGTCACCCCAAGGCTAGCCATGGAGGCCTAGGGTGGTTAGGTTTTGCCAGACGCAGGAGGCCGTAAATTCTGTGCTGGAATTAGGGTCACCTGGCAGGAAGCTCTCTGTTCTAAAGAAGCCTTGGGGGAAAAATGAGTCCTTCGTTCTTTCTCTGCTGCGCCCTATTGCCGTTCCCCGGGGACTCGGGTTATCTAAGGAGCCTGAGCCTCCTCCAGGGCTAAGGACTTGGTGTTCTTGCATCCTTCGTTTGTCTCTCCCACAAGAGGGCTAATGACTGATTCCTCTGCCTGCACCCCCACCCTGAGAGTTGGGGCCCCAGAAGTCTCTGCTGCTACCGCCAGAAGATGGGGCAGCCAAGAATGGGGTGGGAGCCACGCATTGTCCCCTCAGTTATCAGTAGCCGCCACCCCCCACTCGCCCTGGCAACTTGAACTCTGGCTGCGGAGAGAAGGGTTCAGGGGCCGTGTGTGAGTGTGCGCTCGTGTGTGCGTGTGAATACTGCAGAGCTGGGAGTGTGGGAAAGGGTTTTGAAAAGGACAGCTCGGCCGATTCTGCTTCGTCATGACGCCGGTTAATGCTCCTCTTGTTCGAGATGGATTGAGCTGCGGCTGAGGTGGAAGGCAGCACACCCAAACACACACGCCCCGGCCGCGGCCGCCACTATCAGCTGGCGGTGGGGAGGTGCAGGAGGGTGCGGGGGCGCCGGCGCGGCCCGCCCACCAGACGCGCGGCTCCTGGCTCGGGGACCCAGGCGGGGCCCAAGCGTGCGGCTTGGGGAGCAGCAGGGAGGGGGTGAGGGGGTGGGGGCCCAGAGGGGAGATCAGACCGCTCTGCGGAGACCAGCTCCCCTCCTTCGGCAGCTCCCACCCCACCCACCCCAAGCCGGCTTTCTTCCTGTTATTTGTGCTTTGGGAAAGCGCGGCCGGTTTCCTGGAAGCGACGCCTCTTACCTAGGCTCCTGTGAAAACGCGGCAGCCGGGGGACCAGGGCCTGTGCCTCCGGGGCCTCTGAGCGCCTGGGCCACACGGTCTGGGAAGAGGTAGGTGGCAGGGTCCCCGCCTCTCCTCCCCACTGGGGCACTTCAGGCTGCAACCCCTGCCTGGAAGCAAGGCTTTGGATGGTGGCAGGGATGCCCCAGGGGAGGGTCAGCTCCAGGAGAATGGGCCTGGGATAGCTGGGTTTGATGTGCTCAGCCTCCTTCTGGTTTGGGGAAGAGGGGCTGGGGTGTCCCAGTGCATGGGGCCATGTTGCCACTCCAATACCCCCTTCCCTGGCGACTGCCCTGCCCACCTAGCTTCACGGTCCAGAAACTCAAGTGATGGATCTTGGGGCCTAGAGTACTGAATAATGCCAACCTCCTCCCAGCCAGGCCAGACACCCTCAGGCTGGGAGCGGTTTGCTGAGGGGCCTGGTGCTGTTGATCTGGAGCCTGCTCCCCAGCCCCTCCTAGCTGTGGCTGGCCGGGCTAGGGTGGGGACTTGGTGAAGAATGAGGCGGGAGGCAGGGCGCGGCTGCAGGCCATGAGTGTCCTTGCAGGGACTGGGCACTGGGCAGACACGCAGGCCCTCCAGGCCCTGGGCTCCCCTCCCGGCTCTGTCCTCCCCGGGCCTGGCAGGCCCCATCAGTCCCTTTTCTGGGCAGACACACCTGTGTCTCCCTCCCCCGGCAGTGGTTGCCAGGTTGTGAGTCGGGACCAGGACCAGGAGCCGGTCTAGAGGGAATGGGGACGGATGGGGAAGCCCCCCAGGGGACGGGTCAGCGGCAGGGCTCTGTGAGTGTTGCAGTACATGCGCACAGCTCAGGGACGGTGTCACACGTGGCTCCGGGAGTGTGATCATAGAGAACAGGTGCCAAGGGGAGGATCAGTGGGTGGATGCGGGTGGGTGTCCTCAGCGCTGTGTCACCCTGTGGGAGCCTCTCTGGGAGGGTGGGAGCGTGATCTGGCAGGCAGAGCTGTGGCTGTCCCCATGCACATTATGTGCAGTTTTATCCGCACCTGTGGTCACACGCGCTTTGCTACCTGTGTGTGGTCCTGGCTCTGCGGCCAGGTCATCACCTGAGAGAGGCTGTCCACCTGGGGATGGATGTCTGCAGAGTCCTTCCTTTAGAGGTCATGTGTGAAGACAGCAGAGCAAGGGCAGCCCCAGAATTCTGGGGTGCAAGTCTCTTCCACCTCCCCCCGCTCTGCCAGTCCAGCCTGGCACCAAGGCACCATCAGCAGAGGTGGAGCAGAGCATGTCGGGGCCAAGCAAGCCAGAGGGGCTGGGGACCTAGATAACTGGGTTTTGCCAGCCTGGGAAAGGCCCAGGGTTAAGGCCCGGCCCAGGTAGGGCTGCTGCTGGCGAGCCCTCCATGCCCCGTGGCCTGCTCTGCCTGCCCTCCTCTCCCCTCCCTGGGATGCTGTTTTGGGAACTGGTGACCTAGCTGGATCCTGCCTTTATTTCTGGCATTGAGTTGTTGCCACAGCAACTGCGGAGGTGGGGCCAGAAGGGGGAGAGGGAGGCAGAAAAGATGAAGAAAGAAAAGAAAAAGAGAAGGGAAGCTGGAAGATGAGAAAGACACACAAGGCAGTCACACTGAACGCAGCAAGAGATTTAGGGGGACAAAGCTCTTGTCAGCTAACCCCACCAGCTTGGACAGCTGGCCTCACTCATTTCCCAAACCCCGTGGCACAGAGCCGGGTCCTGCACTGCCAGCTCCTGCTCTACAAGTGAGGATGGTGAGCAGGACCCCAAGTCCCAAGTTCAGATTGAAGTAGGCTCTCCGGGGACTGGTTGGAGAGCATTCATTGTCTGCAGCCTGAGCCACACCCAGGCCTGACAGCCAGCTCAGGTAGCCTTTGGCAAGTTAACCTCTCCGCCTCACTTGTCCTAGTCCCTAAGTGAGCGAACGGCTGGTGAGTATGAAGTTCAGTCAGGACATGAGAAAGTCCCTAGCACAGCCAAGCGTAGTGGCACAAGCCTGCAATCCCAGCACTTGGGAGGCTGAGGCAGGAGGATCGCTGTGAGTTCAAGGCCAGCCTGAACTACAAAGTGAGACCCTGTCTCGAAACACTAAGCAAAGAAATTCCCTAGCACAGGCACTGGCACCAAACAGATAGTGGGTGGTTTAGGCTGGATCAGAGAAGCTGAGGGTGCGGTTCTGCCTGGTGCCTTCATTTCTACAAGTCCTCAGAGCCATGGTCTAGAGGAGCCCTCCTGGAACACCAGCCTTGGGATGGGTGGGCCCAAACTTGGAGGTCCCATGGGCAGGTCTTATCACCTACCTCCAGGAGCTGCGAGGCTCTGGTTGCCATGGAGATGGGAGGGTGGGTGGCGTGAGGCGGGGCCAGGCTGGTGGCTGAGATAAGGCAGGACACACAGCTGGGGAGGACGGGCTGTGATGGGGGAGGAGAAGCCTGCCTGCTGCCGACCAGAGCCACCCCTTTCCGCCACCTGGGCTGGCCTTCCTCCATTCTTCCCTTCCATCCCTGCCTCTCTTCCTGCTGCAGCCTGCCCTCTTGGTCTCTGTCCCCAAGGTTGGCGTCAGCGGACGGACAGATGTAGGCAAGGGGTCTGAGTGCGTGGGACAGTGGGTGGGCCCAGAGGAGGCAGAGTGAGACATTAGCTTTGGGGAGGGGCTACGTGCTAGGTGCCTCCCCTCTCCTCCTTTTCCATTTCCAAACGTCATTTCTACTGCTGGCTCTCCGACAGCCCAAACCTTCGCCAATAAGGACTCTTATTCCTTAAGGCTAGTTCTGCTTAGGATGGTGGCCTGCACCTGTAATCTCAGCAACTCAGCTACTTGGGAGGCTGGGGCAGGAGGATCCCAAGTTTGAGGTCAGTCTGGGCAATTAGCAAGACCCTGTCTCAAAAAAGGCTGGGAAGGTAGCTCAGCATTCCTGGGGTTCAGTCCCCAGTACTGAGGGAGGAGGCGCTGGGTGTGCATAGGATGATATTCTGGTTAATGGGTTTAAATTCCACATAGTAGCATATTGACCAATTACTAACACCTCAATTTTCTCACCTCTGAACCTGAGACGATAGTCTTTTCACAGGATCAGGGTGTCAAGATGAAAGGGAAGGAAGAATTTGAGTGCAGTGCGGAGGGTCAGCGGGGACAGATACATTCCATAAACACCGACTATTAACACTACGCTGATGATCACTATTTGGAACCGTGACCCCGCGTTGCCCTGCCCCGGTGCTGCTGCGCCGGTGCGGGTCTCTGTCTGAGGACTCTGTGGCCTGGGACACGCCCCCCTCCTGTCCTGGGCAGTTGCTGTCACTCTGTGCTGGGCTGCACCTGCCCCCAAGAGCAGCCCTTCCAGCCTCCCGCCTCCACGTCACGGAAGCCTCAGCCTGGCTCTCTCTAACTGTCCTGTGTTGGTATTGGTGCTGCCCAACATCTCGCCCTTTCCACCCCTTTCTGGAAGCACCGCTTTTCCTCCACAGCCAGTCCTGTCCCTTTCCCCCGCCAGCACCTTGCTCCATCCTGGCCCCTCTGCCTGCTGCCCTTCCTTTCCCCACACTCTCTTTGTTGCCTGTAAACCTGTCCCCTTCTCCTCCTAAAACACCTGCAGTCAGAGGCCAGTCTTGGTGGCACACACCTGTAATCCCAGCACTCAGGAGGCTGAGGCAGGAGGATTGCTGTGAGTTTGAGGCCAGCATGAAACATAGAGACCCTGTTTCAAAAAATAAACATAAGCACAAGGCCCTGATTTGATCCTCAGCACCTCCCAACCTGAAAAAAAAAAACTTGCCTCCTCTTAGGTCTCCCTCTTGGTTCCCTTGGTCCTTGTATCACGCGTTTTAGAAATGACAGTACCCCTTTGCAAATGGGTGACCAGCCCTGGCTGTCTGTCCTTCCCAACTGGGAGGCTATCAGAGGCTTGACATCCAAACTGGGGGGGGGGGTATTATTTTCTTTCTTCTTGCAGTGCTTGGGATTGAACCCAGGCCTCAGCCTTATTTTTTTGGTGCTGGGGATCAAATGCAGGGCCTCGTGCTCACTAGACAAATGCTCTACCACTGAGCTAAATCCCCAGCCTTCAGCATATTTTTATTTTTGTTATTTTAACCCAGGTTCTCACTAACCTACTAATTGCAAGTTGAGCTGGGCTCAGATTTGTGATCCCCGCAGGAGCAAAAACCAAACGGTTTTTTGTTTGTTTGTTTGTTTGTTCTTCCCTTATGATGCTGAGGCTCAAACCCAAAGCCTCCCACATGCTAGGCAAGTGCTCTACCACCGAGTTACAGCCCCAAACCCTTTAAAATTTTTCTTTTGAGACACTATGTTGCCCAGGCTGGCCTCAGACTTGCAGTTGTCCTGGCTCAGCCTCCTGAGCAACTGGGCTTACAGGCCTGCACAGACGGTAACTGGGCTTGCTGTCTCGATATCACTTCTTTTGGCATTCTCCTCACCTTCTCCGCAGAGCTGACCCCTGGTTTCTGTGCCTTCCTCCCTTTGTATCCTCGCTCAGTTTTTCTGCCGTTATTGTGTATCAGATCCTTGGTGAAGACAAGGGACCACTAGATACACTTGGTGCCTGAGTGGGCCACCTGTTTTCCTGGTTTTGTTTGTTTGTTTGTTTGACTGGTGATTGAACCCAGGAAGTACTGAGCTACATCCCCAGCCCTTTTAATTTTTGACACAGTCTCACTATGTTGCCCAAACTGGCCTCCAATTTTTGATCCTCCTGCCTCAGCCTCCTGAGTACCTGGGATCCCTTTTTTCAAACTCAAACGAGGCATCCTTCAAGGCCTCCCCCAGATACTGCCTCCTCTGAGAGGAGACGTGGCCCCTCTCTGCCTGTCTTGCTGTTGTCTCTGGCGCTGGTGTCTGCTGTGCTGGAGTTACCTGCATTGTCCCTCCAGTCCCTCTCTGTGTCCTCCCCGAGGCCCAGCCTAGAGCACTGGGCTGCATTCACTCTAGGCTGGGTGATCAAAGTGCATCTGTGGAGTGCAGGATGAAGGGGTACAGACAGATCCGCATTTGCCTCTGGGGCTGAGTAGTATGAGGATGACCCTTAGCAAAGTGAAAATCAGAGAACTCACAGCTCGTCAGTGTGCACTGGACTGTATTCTGCTCCTCACTCACTTCACTGAAAGCCTTTCAAACTGAGGGCTGAGACTAAGTGCAGTGCTACACACCTGTAATCCTAGCACTCTGGGAGGCTGAAGCAGGAGGATTGCAATTTTGAGCCCAGGCCGGGCAATTTTAAAGACTTAGTCTCTATCTCAAAATAAAATATAAAAAAGGGCTGGGGTGTAGCTCAGTGCAAAGGCCCTGGGTTCAGTCCTCAGTACTGGAGGAACACACACGCACGCGCGCGCACACACACACACACACACACACACACACACACACACACCCCTGTGAACTAAGAAGGCAGCAGGACCATGAAGCTCTGGGTTTATTTCGGGAAATGAGCAGCAGGGAAGGGGCTTTCCATGGACGAGAAGGAGGAGTGACCACGGGAGGCAAAGAGGTAGGGAGAGCTGTGGGCGTGGGGGCCGAAGCGGAAGTGGGGCTGAGAGGTGCTTGTCCTGCGAGCGGGCAGTTTTGGCGACAGTGCCCGCAGAATGACCTGATTTAAAGTCCGGGCGGTTTGGGCCTCGGTCTTTCGGGACTGTCAGGTATGGCGACAGAAAAGCCCCCACCTTGAGCCCATCCTACTCAGGGAGGCAGCCAACAGCTCACCTTCTACCTGGAATGTATCATGCTGACACATTTCACGAGTTATGTCTCACCTAATCCCCAGAGCAACCCAGTGACACGGGGACTGTCACTAACACCCACTTAGAAACCAGGCACAGAGAGCTGAAGCAACTCGCCCCGTCACTGCTGGAGCCGGGAGCACCCCAAGCACTCCGGCCTGAGGGAAGCCAAGCTGCCCTGCATTCACTGCCGCCCGGCCTTCTGCAGCTCGGACGCTCTGGGGCTGTGGCCAGCAGACGGACACGGCGAACGAGACCGGCCAGGCCTTCAGGGCGTGGTTAAGGGCTCCAGTGCGGGGTGTCCCAGGAAGGAGAAGGCAGCCTGGGGTCACAATCCGCCTCCGCAGACGGCCGCCACCCACCTGCCCTGCCCCGTGCGGGGACTCCGAGCGCTTTCTGAGAACGGCAGGGAGGCCGGGCCCCAGGGTGCGACACCGAGTCGCCAAGGGCCTGCAAAGGACAGGGGCGTGGCCAGCTTCGGCCAGTGCCCGCGGGCCCCACACCCGGCGGGCTTGTCCCCGCGTGTCCCCGCGGAGGACGGTGACTTCCTGGGACACGAGGCAGGGCCCGGCCCTCCGCCCTCCGGCGGGGTGGAGGGGCTGGAGGGTGACCGGGCAGGTGTGACAGGCGGGCACAGGGCCGCCGGCCGACCCCCGCCGTCATTTCCTCCGGAGCCGGAGAACAATGGCGCGGGGACCGAGCCTCACGGCCGCCCGGGCCCACGCCCACCCTCCTTGCAGCCACCCAGCGCCCGCCGCCGCGGAGTCGCAGAGGGATGAGGACGCGCCCGCGCCGTGCCACGCCTTCGCCGCGGGAGCCGGCCCGCGCCTGACCCCCCGCGCCCGCGCCCGCCCGCGCGCCCGCCGTCCGCATGGAGCGGCTGCAGAAGGTGCGGGGCGCGCGCCCCCGGCGGGAGGGGCGGGCGGGCGGGGGGCGGCCGGGAGCCGAGGGCGCCGCCTGGTGGCCGCCCGCCGCGCAGCACGCCGGGCCCCAGGCCTAGGGCAGACCCGCGCCCCCGCCCTCGCACCCACGCACACGCCCACTCGGCCGCCTTCTGCTCTCCCCAGCACCCTCTTACCTCCCCCGGGAGCGTCAGCTCCTCCCGAGACTCCAGTGTGCCTGGCTCTCCCTCCAGCATCGTGGTGAGTACCCGTGGCGGCCACCAGCACCCTCAGGTTGGGAGGGGGGTGCCCAGGTCTCTCCGAGCCCCCCACGCACCCCCCGGCGGCCCTGCCGGGCGGGCAGGCAGAGAGAGCCCCGAGATCCAGGGGAGGCTCCCACGGCCCCTCAAGGTCTGCTGTGATGGCTCACAACGTGCGAGCAAAGAGACTCAGTTTATTTTAAGATGATGTCTCAGACCTTAAAATAATGGAGCCCTTCACGTGTGCGACCTGACAGCTCAAACGGCTGCCTCTGCTCTTGGTGGCAAACTAAGGCGGCCAGCGGGGCTGGTGTACTGGGTGAGGCTTTCCGCACATCCGGTCCATTGGTGCTGTTTCCCCTCAGGCCAAGATGGACAACCAGGTGCTGGGCTACAAGGACCTGGCTGCCATCCCCAAGGACAAGGCCATCCTGGACATCGAGCGGCCGGACCTCATGATCTACGAGCCCCACTTTACCTACTCCCTCCTGGACCACGTGGAGCTGCCCAGAAGCCGGGAGGTGAGGGGTCCTCTGGGTCACAGGCCGCAGGGCGGGGAATGGAATCGACTGGCGCTGTCTTCCCTAGCGGCCAGTGTGGTTCACACGAGCAAGGGCATTGGGCACAGGAATCCCGCCAGCGAATGGGTCAGTCCACCCCGTGTTTACAGAGAGCGGGAAGTGGCCCACAGCTGGGGTGTGGCCTGGATGTGGAGGGCAGGGAAGGCCAGGGCTGAGCGGCAGCAACGTGGGGGAAGGGATGCAGTGGGTGGAAAGAACAAAATGTGCAGAAGGTGGAGGCCAGCAGTCCCAGCTGAGAGACTGGTGTGAGGCTGAGGCCTTAGTTTCTCCTCCTTTAACAGGGAGGTGATAGCTCTGCCTATCCGTGTCACAAGGTAGTCAGGGTACATGAATCAGTGTGTGGGCAAGTCATTCATCTCCTGTACTCAGAAAGAGGTAGTATCAGCAAGGTGTGGTGGTGCACACCTGTAATCCCAGCCATCAGGAAGCTGAGGCAGGAGTATTGCTGTGAGTTTGAGGCCAGCGTGGGCTACATGGTGAATTCAAGGCCAGCCTGGACCACACAGCCAGACCCTGTCTCAAAACAGGGGAGGGATAGTGTCATGTCCGAGTGGCGAGCTGGGGCCAGTCACCTGGGGGCTTGGGCTTTTTCCCTGGATGTGCGTTGGTCTTGTCCGGCCACTCCCGGTTGGGCTCTGAGGACAGGTTGTCACTAGTCCCCACTTGGCCGTTGGAGCGCCAAGCACACGGCTGCAGGTCATGCTTTTGGCTTCTGGAGGAAAGTACTGGGCAGGGGAAGATGGCTGGCTGGGGCTGGGAATCAGCAAGGGTCTGAGAGGAAGAAAAGGGCTGGAAACAGGGCTGGACGGGACAAGGAGCAGCCCTCGAGCACCTAGGGCAGGAGGGTGTTAACCCTACACTCAGAGTCTGACCGAGCCTCTCCATTCACAGCGCTCTCTGTCACCCAAATCCACGTCCCCCCCTCCGTCCCCGGAGGTGAGTGTGCCTGGCCCTGCTCTGATGCGTCCCATCTCCTCCCGCTCTGCCACACAGCCAGTCTGAGCTCTGCAGAGCCCAGAGGTGACAGAACCAGCAGTTCCCAGCTGGTGTCTGGCCAGTTCAGTGGCCATGCCTGTGTGACCTGGGTGCCATGACCCTTCTCCCTGGGCAGGCAGTGCCTGCGGGTGGGGCTGTGGCCATGGGCAGGAGGACAGCAGAGGGTGGTGTGCGGGGAAGCTGTGTAGCTGGGGTTGGGGGGCACTGGAGACCTGGGAGCTGGGAGTTGCATGCTTCTGCTCTGCAGGTATGGGCAGAGAGCCGGACCCCCGGAATCCTCTCTCAGGCTTCAGCCCCAAGATCCACAGGGACCCCCCGGACCAGCCTGCCACACTTCCACCACCCTGGTAGGTTTCCTGGCCAGTGTGTCTGCATCCTTCCTTAGGAGGTTTTTGTCTTGGGGGACTCAGCCCCTGTTCCTGATCCCCTTCTCTTGGGGGGGGTAAACTCATCACAGCCCTGGCTGGACCCCATGTTCCCAGGGTCCCAGGCACAGCTCCCAGTCACACGGCCCTGTCAGGTCCTCCCTCCTACCCACACCCTGAAGGACGCCCAGGACCTCCAGTTCTGTCTCAGTTCTGGGCGCACTGTTTGTCCTGTTGTACCTGGTGTCCTCTGCCATTAGCATGTCCTCCTCAGCTGTTCTTGCCCCTCTCAGAGACCACACGCCCGGATTCCAACATCTACAAGAAGCCGCCCATCTATAAGCAGAGAGGTGAGGAGTCCCCCGACCTCTCAGGGGTCCATCCTGCCGTGTGCCGGGGGGGCTGTGCTGTGTGCCGGCCCTGGCTGGGAAGGGATGGGAGAATAACTGTTTATAATAGCATGTCAGGTGTGGAGGCACACTCATGTAATGCCAACACCCTGGGAAGCTGAGGCAGGAGGATCACAAGTTTGAGCCCACCCCGGACAATTTAGCAACTTAGTGTAGTGAGACCTTATCCCAAAATTGAAATAAACAAAAAGCTAGCATAGTGGTGCACGCCTGTAATCCCAGCACTCAGGAGGCCGAGGCAGCAGGAGGATTGCTGAGAATTCGAGGCTGGGCTGTGTAGTGAGTTCAAGGACAGCCTGAAGTACATACATAGTAAGACATACATAGTAAGACATACATAGTAAGACTGTGTCTCAAAAAAAATAAAAACAGAAACAAACGAAAACCAAACAAAAATATATATATAGAGAGAGGACTAGGATGTAATGCTCAGTGCAAAGGCCCTGGCTCCATTCCCAGTACCGCCAGCCCTCACGCCCCAGCATGTCACATTGGCCATTGCCGCTGTGCCACCGCCTGCTGCTGTGCTTTATGTCTGGGACCTCACAGGCATTGGGGAGGGGCGGGAGCAGGGCCCAGGGAGCTGGCTGGGTGGGCCTGGGTGGCCCTGTAAGAGACTCTGGCCTCTGTCTGCAGAGTCCATGACAAGTAGCCCTCAGAGCAAACACCAGATCGAGGACCTCATCATCGAGTCATCCAAGTTCCCTGCAGCCCAGCCTCCAGACCCCAACCAGCCGGCCAAGATAGAGACTGACTACTGGCCATGTCCTCCTTCACTGGCCGTTGTGGGTAGGAAAACCGGGGACAGGCGGGAGGGAAGCTGGGACCCTCGTCCCTGCTCCCTGTGGCCCCTTCCCCCCACCATCCCCCTGCCCTCAGTTCCTCCCCACCCCACCCTGCCTCCTGAGTGGCCACCATGCCCTTCTTTCCCTCTCATTCACTTATCTTCCCTCTCTTTATTTTTCCGGTGCTGTCAGCAGTGCACACCGCGTCCATTCCTTGTGGGGAGTTGGTCCGTGTTGGGACACAGCTTAGGTCTTTTCTCATCCCCTTCCCCTGCCCTCCTCTCCCTCCTCACTCCCTCCAGTCCTTTATTTGGTCGCTCAGCAGATATTTCCCAAACTCTTGCTGAGTCTCAGGCCCGGTGATCTGAGCTCTGGAAGAAAGATAGGGGAGAGCTGGGTGTAGCGGCTCACACCTGTGGCCCCAGCTGCTAAGGAGGCTGAGGCAGGAGAATCAAAAGTTTAAACCCAGCCTGGTCAACTTAGTGAGACCCTATCTCAAAAAATAGAAAGTAGGGGTTGGGGATTTGGCTCAGTGATAGAGTGCTTGCCTAGCAGGTGCAAGGCCTTGAGTTTGATCCCCAGTACCCCCCAAAATAAAATAAAATAAAATAATAAAAAGTAGCTCTGTGGTAGAGCATTCTGGGTTCTATTTCTAGTACTGGAAAAAATATATATATATGAAAGTCTTAATCCTCAGTGAACTTAAGTCATATGTATGTGTTTCCTACCTCACTGCACAGCAAAGCATGGGGATGTTATTTTCTTATTATTATTTTTGGTGCTGGAGATTGAGCCCGGCACCATGTGCATGCCAAGCACATGCTCCATCTCTGAGCTATACTCATAGTGCTATTTTATTTATTTATTTATTTTTTGTTGTTGTTGTTGTTTTTGGTTTTTGAGACAGGGTCTCACTGTGTAGTTCAGGCTGGTCTTGAACTCAGGGTGATCTTTCTGCGTCAACCTTCCGAGTGCTGGGATTACAGATATGTACCCCCACACCCGGCTCCTCTTTTATTTATTTGTTTAAATTTGTAGTACCTGGCACAGTGGTGCACACCTGTAGTCCCAGCTACTTGGGAGACTGAGGCAGGAGACCTCTCAAAGCCAACCTGAGCAACCTAACAAGACCCTGTCTCAAAATAATTTTTTTTTCCAAATAAGTTTTTACTTAAAATAAATAAATAACTGAAAAGCAGTTGTGGCGTCCTCCGAGCCCTCTAGAGTCATGACTGAGCCACCTCTTGTGCATGCATCTCCTAGAGACCGAATGGAGGAAGCGGAAGGCATCTCGCAGAGGGGCAGAGGAGGAGGAGGAGGAGGAGGAGGATGACGACTCAGGAGAAGAGATGAGGGCGCTCAGAGAGCGGCAGAAAGAGGAGCTCAGTAAGGTACCAGCTGCTCCCCACACCCGCCCCGCACTGTCTCTGCTGGTTGAGGCTCTGGGCCGGAAAGTGTCCTCCTGAGAACCGGGACCCTAACTCTGCACCTTCGGAGGACAAGGAACAGGGAGTCTGAGACTGGGCTGTGCCCTCCTCTCTCCCTCTTCAGGTTACTTCCAACTTGGGAAAGATGATTTTGAAAGAAGAGATGGAGAAGTCATTGCCGATCCGGAGGAAAACCCGGTCCCTGCCTGACCGGACGCCCTTCCATGCCTGTGAGTGCGGCGGGCCGACGCAGCTGAAGGGCAGACTCAGCCCCGGCCTGCAGCGGTGGGAGAGGATGTGCGCTGTCCCTCCAGCAGGCTCAGCGGTTTAGTCCAGTTTAGCCGGCGTGCAGGGAGGGCCCGCCACGCGCAGCCGAGGGGATGCCAGAGTGCAGGACAGTCCCAACCCCGCAAGGGGGCCGGTGGGGAAGCTGGTGTGGAACCCGGGTGTGGCTTTTATTTTTGTTTTGTGTTTGCCACTAGAGTTTGAACAGAGACAGCCCGAGGCTCAGCCGAGTCTGGAAGGGTGTGACAAAGTGAGCCAGACAGAGTGAGTGGTGATGGCCACTTAGAGAGGGCAGGGACAGCCTGCAGACAGGCGGGGAGCGCCCGGAGTGGGCCATCCCTCCGCTTCCGCTTCCTGGGGCTCGCCCGCCGGCGGAGAGGAGGAGGAGGAGGTCCGAGGACCTGAGGCAGGCAGGAGGCTCTCAGCGCCCGGACTGGGGGCCGGCCGCATCTCTTCCGCAGTGCCCCTTGATTAGAACAGGTCACCAGGCAGCACGGACACACACTGCACTTCTCCGCTGAAACCTCAAGTGTGTGGGGAGGGCGTGACTCTTCCAAGAAGCTGCCACACCCGCCTTTAGTCTGTGTTATTAGCCTTCCGTCACTGTCATGGAGGACTTGAGGTGGGTTATGCCGATAGAGAGGTCTCTGAACCACTTCACAGGTCCAGAGGTTCAAGAGCCTCATTCAGTCACGGCCTCCTTGCTGGCAGAGTCCTGAAGTGGCACAGGCCACCTTTCATGGCAAGAGACAGCGTGTACATGCGTCTCGGTGTCTATGATCTCCCTGCCTCTCTCCTCTTCTCCTCCTCTTCTTTCTTGGGGAATAGGGACTGGATCTAGGGGTTCTCTACTCCTGAGCTACATCCCCAGTTCTTTTTAGAGACAGGGCTCACTAAGTTGCCCAGGGTTGCTTTGAACTTAGATCTTCCTGCCTCGGCCTGCCGAATAGCTGAGATTTCAGGCATACACCATCATACCCAACTTCTCTCCCTGTTCTTGTAAAGCTACCACAACTCAGTCACGGGTCTCCACCCTGATGACCTTTTCTAGTCCTAACCACCTCTCAAAGGCCTTATCTCTGAACCCCATAGGTGATTTAGGTTTTCATCTTTTTGTTTGTTTGTTTTAATGGCTTTGGGTATTGAATTCAAGGAGTGCTGAGCTACATCCCCAGCCCCTTTTTACTTTCATTTTTTAAATTTTAGGGAGTTTTTTTGTTTGTTTGTTTGTTTTGATGCTGGAGATCAAACTCAGGGCCTTGTGCAAGCACTCTAAGCACTGAGCTAACTCCCCAGTTGGGGAGTTATTTGAGACAAAGTCTCACTGTGCAGTTCAGGCTGGCCTTGAACTCACTGTGTAACCCAGGGTGGCCTCAGCTGGCGATCCTCCTGCCTCAGCCTCCCCAGTGCTGAGATTACAGGTGAGCCCCACCATGCCCAGCCCAAAGGCATTTTAAAGAATGTGACTAAGTAGTTAAAGCCTGGAGAAGGGGTGTATAGAAGGGTGTCCTGAGGGCTGGTGGATGCTTCTACACAGCCCAAGATGAGCTCTGTGACCACATGTGGGCTTTGTAGAGTGGATTAGCCAGCCACGTTTGGCAGCCCTGGACAGACGTGATCAGCAGTCCATGATTGTGTAGGTGGCTGTCCTATCTAACAGCCTTAGCAGTTCAGAGTCATGAATGGGCCTGTCACTCTGATCTTCGGGTGGCCTGGTAATTGTCACTGTCAAACACAAGTGAGGGCTCTGGTGGTACAGGTGCTCCTCATGCAACAACCAGACTTGTTACGTGGAGTGGCCACTGAATGAGGAGTTGTATGTGGTATGTACATTACAATATTCAGAACGAAGAAGTGATCAAAGGAGACTGCACCTGATGACTTCTGTTTTATTTGCATAATTCTTACATGTGAAACTATAATGTATAACAGCATATAAAACTATAGTAGTGTGCTGTACCATCAGCAAAACTTACAGTCCTGTATAAACAAGGTGTACTGTACAAAAAAAGACATTGAGGTTTTGTAAACAAAGTGTATATAACTGTACGAAACCACAAGATGGGGCATAAATCTGAGTGGCAGGTTGTAAATCGGAACAGCACACCTTGGTCATATGCCCGGTCATTAAACATGTAGGTTGTTAAACAAGGAATATCTGTAAGTGGGGTGAAAAACCTTCCTATGTGCTTTGTAGGTTGAGATTCTGCCTGTTGGTTGAAGGAGAAATGTACACATTATTGCAAGAATGTGGAATGGTGCTCATGATAGCCAATGGTTTTCCGTACAGGCTGTCTCGTGCAATGCTGGGGCTGGAGGGGTTTCAGATTCCCGAGTTGGTTTCTTTCTTTCTTTTTTTTTTTCCCCTCGGATTTTGGAATATTTACATAAACTTTACCAATTGAGCATCCCTAATCCAAAAATCTGAAACAGTATGAAACAGTATGAAATCCAAAATGTTTGGAGCATTGTGTAGCAAAATTCATAAAGTTTTGAATTTTAGAGCATTTCAAATTTTGGATTGTCAAATTTGGCCTTTCAAATTTGGGATGCTAAACTTACATAAAAAGAAATGTGAGGTTCCTAAAACTCATCAGCTGAATTTCTAGGCAACATCTTTTAGATTGTTTTAAGAAACTAGTTCCTTGTATAGTAAGGTGTGGTGGCGCACCTGTAATCCCAGCACTTGGGAGGCTGAGGCAAGAGGGTCGCCGTGAATTTGAGGCTATTCTGGGCTACATAGTGAGTTCAAGATCAGCCTGGACTACACAGCAAGACTCTGTCTTGGGTTAGGGATTTAACTTAGCAAGTGCAAAGCCCTGAGTTCAATCCCCAGCATCCCCCCCACCAAAAAAACTTCACAAAGACCCTGTCTCAAAAAAAAAGTTCCTTATAGTTTTGAATACTCTGAGGTTAAACAAATGTAAACCAAATGCTCCTCAAAAGAACTACTGTAGCCAGGCATGGTGGTGCATGCCCATTATCCAGTCTACTTGGGAGGCTGAGGCAAGAAGATCACAAATTCAAACCAGTGTGGGAAATTGAGCAATACTCTGCCTCACAATGTAACATAAAAAGAGCTGGGGATATAACTAAGTGATAGAGCACCCCTGGGTTCAGTTTTAGTAATGTAAAAACCAATAAAACCTGGTACTGCCTGCCAACCCTTTGTAGTAATTGGATGCAAAAGAGTTTTGAGCAACCTGAGAATCCTAGGGACAAGTTCTAGGGAAACACATTACTGAAAACAGATTTTTTTTTTTAGGGTTTTGTTTGTTTGTTTTGTTTTGAGGCAGCTCACTGTGTAGCCCAGGCTGGCCTTGAACTTGGAGTGATCTTCCTGACTCAGCCTCCTGGCGGCTGGGATGACAGGCATGCACCACCATGCCTCGTTTGAAAACAGATTTTCTAGAGTTACAGACCTAGGCTTTTGAAAGTTTAGACATTTTAGGAAACTTTCAAGTGGCGGGTAACACCCAGTCGTGCAGATGGGAAGTACCTTGACTGCCCGGTAGCTGACCAGACTGGACATGGGGACACGGCCTTGTCTGTGGTCCGATGCCAAATGTTCAAAATTTGATTAACAGTGTTACTAAAGTTGCAATAATTCAATTCTTTTGGTGAGACTTTAGATTTATGTGCATACTCCAGAGGCCAGCCACTGTGAAATGATGGCGAACCTCAGCTTTGGCTGTGGATTTTAGCACTAGTTAGAAGAGGGAAGGAGTTTGTTTTAGTTACTTTTCTCTCGTTGTTGGGACAGAATACTCGACACCCAAAGTTAGGGGAAGAAAGGTTTATTAGCTCACAGTCTGCAGAGGTTTCAGTCTATAGTCCGCTGGGTCCGAGGTGGCGGGGCAGCGCCTGGCAGACTGGCAGCCGGCGGGCCACAAAGTAAAGTGAGGAAAATGCAAGGAATGTATGCAAATAAGCAATGCAAACAAGCAGCTAGTTAAGCTTCTTCCTGTATCTATTATCTAGGCTACCTGCCCCCAGGGCAGCCCACACTCCCACCCCCCAACCTCAGGCTCACATCCTTGATCCCAGCAGAACAATGCCAAACCGATCAATGGATCAATTTAGTAATCACACACTCTAGATCCAGCTATCTCTTACCACATGAGGCTTTGGGGGGACATCTAGACACAAACCATAACAGAGTTCTACACAGTTCAGAAAGCCCAGCATGAGCCAGGCGTGGTGAAGCGTGTCTGTAATTTCAACATTCAGGAGGCTGAGATGAGGTGATCACTGTGGGTTTGAGGCCAGCCCGGGCCACAGAGTGAGACCTTGCCTCCAAAAAAGAAAAGCCCCAGCATGGTGTCACTTGCCGAAGGCAGTGGGTAGGAGCTGGAAGGCAGCAGTAGTGCACTGCATTCCTACAACTTCTCCCTTTGCCCCCCTGCCCTGGCAGAGCAAGGCCAGCAAGGCAACCCTCTTAGGAACAACTGTCAGGGCCCAAGGAACTGAGCCCTGGTCCTCTCGCTTTCTTGCAGCCTCGCACCCGGGGACGTCTAAGTCTTCTTCTCTTCCCTCCTATGGCAGGACCACTCTGAGCCGGGTAAGGTCTCAGCAGCGGGGCTCACAGGCCACGTGGGAGAGGGTGTATTCAGTGCTCAGGCATTTTGGTGCAGAGAGGCCTCAGAGCGCAGGGTGCTCATGAGGACTGTCCTCAGCTCCTGCTGACCCCTCTGTCCCTTCCTAGCTACAGTCTACAGACTTCAGCCCATCGGAGAGCGAGACTGGGAGCCCAGGTAAGAATCAGGGCCAGTGCTGCCAGGGAGCTGGAAAGGGGCATCTGCAGGCTCCCGGCGCAGCCAGTGTCGTATGCGGGCAGGGGTCTGCGCGAGGTCCGTGGCCGAGATGGTGGGTTTTGGAGCTCACCGACCTCGGTGCTGCCTCTGAACAGTGGCTCTTGTCTCCCGCAGGCCTCCAGGTGAGTGTCCCCGGGAGGGGAGCAGACGGAGTGCCAGCGGCCAAGGTCCGGCAGCTGGCAGTGGCAGGGGCAGGGGGGTGTGGGGCCATGGCATTGCCTGGCGAAGACCCGAGGAGCCCAGGGTAAGGCTGGGTAGGTCCCCCTACCCCACTCTGGCTCACTGCGGCTTTGGTCTCCCCAGAACGGAGAGGGCCAGAGGGGGAGGATGGACCGGGGGAACTCCCTGCCCTGTGTGCTGGAGCAGAAGGTGAGGGCATGGACCAACCACCCAGCAGGGCGGGGCATGGTGCAGCCAGGCAGGCTGAATGTGCTTGTGCCCCCAGAGATGATGCTGGGAACAGCAGGGGAGATGGGGAGATGGAGGGCAATGCAGCATGAGCCCCAGTGGCCTTTGCACCTGACGGGGCCTAGGGAGTGGAGGGGGTTGCCTGGGCAGAAAAGACTGAGCCTGAGCTGGCCGCCCTGTCCCCAGATCTATCCCTACGAAATGCTGGTGGTGACCAACAAGGGCAGAACCAAGCTGCCTCCAGGAGTGGACCGGATGAGGCTTGAGGTGTGTAGGGAAGGCTGGCTACACACCTCACGCCCTGCTCTCCTACACACCCTACAAATGGCTGTAGGGGTTTCCAATGGGGTCCCCCAACCGCACTTGGTGACCATAGGGGCCACCGCTGGGTTCCCCACGCCTGCCCTGGGTAGGTGCAGGGCTGCCATCAAGTTTTGCCCTCCCTGCTGTGGGTGGGCGTGGGACTGACCGTGGCCCTCCCTGCCTGGTGGGGAGGATTGGCCTCTGCACCCCAATAGCCACTTGGCGCAGCTCCCACGCTGAGCCGCTGTCCCCTCAGCTGCCTGCGTGTCGCTCTGCAGAGGCATCTGTCCGCCGAGGACTTCTCGAGGGTCTTCGCCATGTCTCCCGAAGAGTTCGGCAAGCTGGCCCTGTGGAAGCGGAACGAGCTCAAGAAGAAGGCGTCCCTCTTCTGACTGCTCCGCCCCGCTCCGTGACAGCGCCCCCTGCTGCTTCAGGGCTCTGGAGCTGGCCCGGACCTCAGCATCCTCTCCCGGCAGGCGGCAGGCGGCAGGCGGCAGGCTGGGCGGGCGCGCTCCGTTCCTGCGGGGGTGGAGGGGAGCCGAGCCCTCTGCAGCCAGGCCTGGAGGTGCGGGCTCGCTGCCTGCGGTGAGCCCATGAGCCGGGGCTCCTTCTCTGGTCCCTGGTCCCCACTGCCCGGCCGACCTTGCCTGGGCTCCAGCACACACAGTGAGTGAATGTGCCCTCCCCCTGCCTGTCACCCCCACACGAAGGTCCCCAGAAGAGTGAGGAGAAAGAGGGGGACAGGTGGTCAGTCTGTCAGCTGTGCCGCCCAGGGGCAGTGTGCAACAGGCAGGGACAGCCCCCAGGGCCCTGTGCACGCCCACCCGAGCCTCCCCGCCCGCCAGGCCTCCCGCTTCTCTGGCTCT
>PVJO010017463.1:0-39145 GCA_004026905.1 Hystrix cristata | reverse complement strand
AAAAAAAAAAAAAAAAAAAAAAAAAAAAAAAAAAAAAAACCCTTGTGACTTCAAATACTTCACATATTCACAGAAAAGACAGGTCAACCTGTCTTCAGTTCAGTTATCATAAAGGAAAAGGAGGTACTTAGGGCCAGACTGGTAAGCCTCATCAAAGCCGTGGCAAGGTCTTCATCTTCATTCTAAGTGAGGAAGCCACTGCAGGTCTTCAGCAGAGTGACATGATCGAATCTAGATTTTAAGTGTAAATTTCTCAGCCATGTAGGAAACATCCTTCAGAAGGGCAAGAACGACTGAGAAGCTATGTAATAAAAGCAAAAGGGAAATCAAAGGAACCAAGAGAGAACACTGAGTAGAGCAAAGAGCAAATAGGTAAGAAAATAACAAAGAGTGGGCTGGGTCTCTGAAGCCAAGTAAAGAAAGCAATTCAAAGAGGAGAAAATTATACCAGTGTCACTTTCTCCTCAGACACCAAAGTAGTGGGGAACTGGGACTGACCACTTGACAGTATGGATCATTGGTCAGTTTCAGTGCTGGAGCTACAAGCCTAGGAAGAATGAATTTTAAAAAGAATAGAAGTAATGAAGATAGAGGCAGAGAATACAGCCTGCTTCCGAAGAATTTTACCATACATCCTTGCCAGCATTAGCATTATCACTTTTTGTTTCTTGGATGCAATTTCATCTTTGTTGGAAAATTTCTACTTTAAATTACTCACTTCTATAAAATTCCAAGTGGGACATACTTTGCTGACTCTGTGCAAACTGAACAGATGCTCACTAACCAATCACCAACAGACTTTGAAAGAAGTGGCATGTTTGTTGGTTACTGATCATAATGTCAAGGTCCGTTTGCCTAGTGATTTGTGGACTTCAGAACTGACAGCCAAGTCTGTAATTTTTGCAAATACAGTCAACCCTACCCGCAGATTCTGCATCCACAGATCAAAAATATTTGGAAAAAAAGTGCCTGTATAGAACATGTGCAGATTTTTTTCTTCTATACAATACGGTATAACAACTATTTACATTATGTTAAGTATAATAAGTAACCTAGGGATGATTTAAAGTATATGGGAGGATATATTTAGGTTATATGCAAATATTTTGCCATGTTATACAAGAAAGCTGAAGATCTGTGAATTTTGATGTCTCTGGTCGATCTTGGAATCAATCTCCCATGGGTATCGAAAGGCTACCATACTCAATTAACATACCATGGTAAATGAAAATTGAACTGTGTTTTGGAGATAACAGTCAGTGGCATTTCACTAGACAGTGGGAACTTTAATTCATCCATATTTGAAATGTACAGAGCAAGAACTACCTCACTGATCTGAAAAATTTCAGGAAATATGAGTGGTAATTAGAGGAGACACTTGCAGTCCAGAAATAATTAAAAGTAGAAAAAATTACAGCCTGTGTAGGGATGAAAATTATCCTAAAGAGGAGAATAAGTAAGGAGGAGATAGTTAGAGAAAGAACATTCTTGTGTGGGCAAAAGGAAATGCAATCCAGTGCAGTAGTGGAAGTTTGATTTTAGACAGAAGCACAAATATTCCTTCCGTGTTAACAGGCATGTGAAATATATCTGCATAGAGAGTAGTAGATTGCTGTTGGGAAAACAAGTTGTCTCTTGGTCCATACTATTTTCTCAGTAAAATAGAAAGTTGAGTCTTTAAAAGGGAGAAAGGAGAGAGGAAATAGTAAGGGCCTGAGTAAAAAAGAAACAAGGCAAAACATTTGTCTTGGGAGAGGAAGAGGAAATTAGTTTGGGAACAAGATTTCAGAATCCTTAAGAGCCACATGAGATTCCTGATTAAAGAAACACCTGCTGGCTTAGTTGTGTGTTTTTCTCCAGGCCTTTTCATTCTGTCTGAATCCTACACAATTCGGAACAATTCAGAAGCAGACCTATTCTACTGCTCCCTGTTTGCAACCAGACCCTCACCATCCAGTAGGTCCATGTCTGGAGAGTCTGTGCTTAATAGTGAAGATAAACGGGGTCCTGGGCCAAGTCTGTGTCCCAGATCCCAGGGTGGGTTTTTCTCGAGGGCACCTCTATTACCCCCATTTAGTAAGTAATATTCCAATAAATGGAAAGCATGACCCAAGAAAAATATATAAAAGTTATAACAACAAATAGAAAACTATGTTACCAACCTGCCCTTTTCTAGTTATATCAGATTGAATTGAAAATAAATGCTTCTTAGAGAATTTTGAAGCAAGCTGCCATACAAATCAAATAGCAATTTCTTTATTCTTTCACCAAAATTTCTATGGCTTTCTGACTTCCTTTCCCAGACTGTGACTTTTCTGTGGATTCATACATTCATAGCAATTGAGTAGATTATGAGTTTAAGGCAAAATGAAGAAAAACAAGTCAACTAGAAGAAAATTCAGGTCAGACTAATCCAAAAAATGGACCTCGTGGCACAACTCTATTAGCAGGTTTATCTCTGTTTCTTGTAACAATCACCACAGAAAGATTAAAAATGCAGTGAAGTGTTTGATGCATTAAAAAAGAAGCTACCTTATATCTTTCTGAGAATAAGGCAGGATTTAAGTAAAGGAATAAAGAAGTTTGAGTTGGCAAATAGTTTGTATCTTCAAAAAAAATTTCATCCTTCTCCTTTCTTCAACTTCAAACTTTTAGCAACTAAAATGAAGCCATAAGATATGACTTCCTCACATTTCCAACACTCCAAATTCTTCCCCACCTCAGAAGCTTCCTACACACATACCGCCCCCTCTGAATATCTCACCAATTTGTTCTTTTACCTGACTCCTATACAACGCTCAGATTTCACATTAAGTAATTTCTCAAAGACTTTTCCTTCTTCCTCAACTAACTACAGTTTCCTTATCCTTTGTCTCAAAGTATCTTATCCCTTTTCCCATGGAACATACCATAATTTGTAATCAAATATTAATTTAATATCTGTGTCTACCACTGTTTTATAAGCAACACAAAGGCATAACCCCCATGTTCCCCCCAAAAATAAGACCCAAGCAGAAAATAATCAGCCCTGAAAACTAGAGATCAAAAGTGCCAGCCCCAATCAGGCTGTCCTTGCCTTACCTGCTGTACAGAGTAGCCACTGAGCAAAAGAATAGTGATGATGGGTAGGATTTAGTTATTATGAATTGTACTGCTATAAACATGAGTAATCACTGTAATATGATTTAGGAAAAATACCTAGAATGGTAATAGCGAGGATAAGTGGAATTCCTAATTTTAGTTCTTTGAGAAGTTTCTATACTCATTTCCACAGTGGTTGTACTAATTTACATTCCCACAAACAATGTAGAAGGGTTCCTTTCTCCCCACAGCCTTGCTAGCATTTGTCATTCTTTTACTTCTTGATGATTACCATTCTTTCTGGTGTAAAACAAAATCTTAGTGTTGTTTTAATTTGCATTTCTCTAATGGCCAGAGATGTTGAACATTTTTTTTCCATATATTTGTTGGCCTTTTGTACTTCTCCTGAGAAATGTCTATTCATTTCATTGGTTCATTTCTTGATTGGGTCTTTTATTATGGGTGGTCTAATTTTTTGAGTTCGTTAGATATTAGTCCTCTGTCTGAGGAATAGGTGGCAAAAATGTGTTCCCATTCTGTAGGTTGTCTGTTTGTGCTACTAATTGTTTCTTTGCTGTGCAAAAGGTTTTTAGTTTAGTAAAACTTGTTGATTCTTGCTGTTATATCTCTCACTAGGCACTAAGCTAAAATCAAAATGGATCAAAGATCTAAATATTAAAACAGAAACAATGAACTTACTGGAAGATGAAATAGCTAAAACATTTGAAATCATATTAGGTGTAGGCAAAGACTTTCTGAACAGAACTTCAATTTTCTCCCACCTTCTGATGAGTTCTTTATCCCACTGGTAAGTCCTGTTAAACCCCCGTGCCACCCTGAAACCCTAGATTAGCTTATCTCATGTACTATCTTTCTCAATAAATGAGAGAGTGACAGAGACAGAGAAAGAGACAGAGACAGAGACAGAGAGAGGATTATAAACCATATTCTCACATGACTATGGATCCCTAGATCCTACAGCATCCCCGCTCAAAATTGATCTTTATGAAATGTTTGAGGACAATGATACCAAGGAGAAGATGAGAATTACCTTTGATTTTGGACATACAACTGCTGCTCCCAGTCTGAGTGCCCATATTGTTCCTAAAAAGTACCTACTCTGTGTACTTGGATCATTCTTCCTATTTCATAATGGAAATGTGTGAGAGTTCCACTTTCCTTTCTCTGGTTCTGTTGGAAGCAAACTTTATTTAAATTTTGTTCAGGGTTAAAGTTCCAAAACCAAAAGTACATTCAAATTAGGGTATATTGGATGATCTCCAAATCTCACGTTTCCTATTAATTCTACTTTATGTACCTTGCAAGGCTATTGAACGTTTCAGAAGATAATATTTACATGAGACTCTTTGGGAATAATGAAATATAAACAAAGGATATGTTGGCATGCTGCTCCCTAACAATTGCCTCCCACACACATACACACAGCTCCCCAGTGAATCCCACAGCAGAGTTTAGCAGTTCTTACTTTTAAGTGTCAGAGAAATATGATTTACATGAAGTACATCCAAAAACAAATTTAAATATCTCAGGGATGTAAACTGATGATTAAAAGCGCCTTGCTCTGTCCTCGATAACTGAGCTGTTCATCTGGCTGAATCTTAAGATACCTGAATACTGAAGTTCTTTTTTTTTTAAGTCCATCTCTTGTTTTAATGAGATTCTCACATGGTAACAAAGAAAGAGGGCAGAACAAATGCAAAATACCAGGTTTTATTACACAGTAATATTAAACAAGGATTATTACATGACATTTTTGCCTCCCAACAAATCAAAAATATGGATTTAATATTTGAAACATGTTTTTTGCCACTGAAATTCCAGAATGCACAGTTTTGATGAGGCATGCTCGAACATTACTGTTCAAAATTTTTTCTGTTTTAAGTATCAGATTTAGTCACGAAGAGTCACAAGGGCATTTAGAGAATTGGTTGTGAAAAAAACAAAAATACTCCCACTTCACTTTGTATTTTACATACCACTGTGAATAACCAAATGAAATCCAAAAGGATCTAACACAGCGATGGCGAACCTTTCAGAGTTTTCAGTGATAACAATCTGGCTGTGGTGTGCATGCCATAGGCTCGCCACCACTGATTCTAAATTATTCCAACAGTTCTTTGACAGATGACATGTCATCATGTTAAAAATCCTCATGAATTTAGGGTCAGAAAGCCTGGATTTGAATTCCAGCTCTGTTTTCTACTAACAATACTGCCTTGGACTAGTTCATTAGTTCTTCTGAATTTCAGTCTTCTCAACTTTAAATGAAGGACAGTGGAGTAGATAAGCTCTTCGGTGCACTATAATTATAAAGATGTGGTGTCATCTTTGTCAGCCCAGAAAGCATGCTTCTGGCATCCAAGAGTCAACCTGATACCCAACTGTGGCTCCTCAGATATATGTCCATGTTGGATTCTACCCCAGACCTACAAGGTCAAAAGACCCTGGAGGAGAAGACCAGAGCATTCAGCTCTTACAAAAGCTAAGCAGGTGCTTCTGATGTGTTTCCTGATTAGCAACTACTGCACTAGGAAAGCAAGGATCAGAATAGAGATTTGGGGGCTCAGAATTTAGAAGGAGCCCTCCACAAGGGACAGCCCTGGGAGAGGCAGCCCCTGACACTGAAGGAAGTTCAAGAAGTAGCTCACCATAAGGGAAAGAGTGGAGAGGAGGCCTCCACAGAGACAGAATCTGAAAAGAAAAGTACATTGGTTTGTTGGAAAATATCCCAAGATTCAAACATCAGATCTCTATTAAGACTATAGCTCCCTGAAAGTAGGATCATCAAAAATAGGACCCTACTTCTGAATACCTGCTAGCTGGAAGCAAAAACGAAATGGTGATTTTAAAAAGGGGGAGTGTGAAGTACAACATGAAAGTAAAAGGGAGACTAGCAGAGAAGAGAAAGGAAATGAAGGGGAGAAGAGAGAAGACCAAGGGGGGCAATCAGGGGTGGAAATGATCAATATATGTTATAGGCATGTACTAATATGTAAAAATGAAATCCATTCTTCTGTATAACTAATATGAACTAATAAGAATTAAAGATATAGGCTGAGGATTTAGCTCAAGTGGTAGAGCACTTGCCCAGCAAGCATGAGCCCCTGAGTTGAATCTCCAGCACCAAAAAAGAAAAGAAAAAGAATTAAAGGTATAAATCCATTAGGAAAATATGAGCAGTTTAATAAATTAGTAGAAATTTTACAAAATTGGAAATAAATCATACTGAAGTGTGGAAAATATTGATCTTACTATTTACCAAAGAAATGAAAATGAAAACCTCAGGCTTTCTGTTAGTCTTTCCTACAAATTAGCAGGTTTTTTTAAATAAAATACTGAGTTATGGTGTATATAGGATTAAAATATGTATGTTTCGTATATTGCTGATAAACTGTCAAAATGACATAGGTCCCTAAAAGGAATTTGCTAATAAAGACCAAGAGTTTTAAAAAATCTTTATTTTTAAATTGCATGTCTCATGGTCTAAAGATACAGTTTATCTTCAGGGCGAACTCCTTGAGCGAGGGCAGGCATTGGTGAAGTGAATGCTGGTTCCTCCCAGATTCCCATTTACAGTCTCTCTTCTTCATTATGATGTACTTGGATTTTGGTACAGGAAGGGAAGGTAGAAGAAAATCCAGTGCTACTTAGAACCACCACAGTATTCCCCAGGCCCAGGCTCTGGGTTTTGGAAAACAGGAAGGCTGACGGGTAGGAACGAGGGCTGTGTAGACAGAGCGAAGTTTGAATTCCAATTCTGCCAAGTGATCTTGAGCAGGTTTCTTAATCAAGAAGCCTGTTTCTTTCCGTCAAAAATGGACATAATGAGACGGTTTGAGTGGAATCATGCATGTAATTCTTACATGTATCAGACACGTAAGAAGCATTCCGTAAACATTTTGGTCTTGGTTTTGTTTTAACAGAATTTAAGTGAAAGAAGAATGTCGGATGTGTTTTAGAAGTGTGATAAACTGCTTCAGTGGAGTGTCTAAATTCTTGATTCAAAAGCCGGGGGTGGGGGGGAAGAGATGAGCCCACGGGAGGTGACCAAAAGCAAATTTCCCTCATCACGATCTAAACTAGCTCTGCTTGCTTCTGGGGAAGCAGCACACAGCTTCTGTCCTGCTGAGCTGTGGTGACCTGTTGTGTTCTCTTCCCTGCTTCCAGACAAGCGCAGCATTTCAACTGCCTGCAGAGCGCTGAGCCTATTCTCAGAGGTCACCAGACTCCTCCACTTTCTTCTTTGGGCCTCCGCTCCTATATGCCACAGCTCTCCCATCCACACAGTGTTATTTTATTTTTAAGTTACTATCTATATTTATGTAAAGAATAAGGTTGTTGGTAGGAATGAGGTTCTGATGATTTTAAAAAGTGATATTATGGTAGGAGATGTAAAGATGCCCAGATTCAGCCCTGCCAATCACTTCATGTTTTATTCTGGGATTTTTCAAGGCTAATGACATAAAGTCAATTCAAATTGCTGCAAGGCAAAAAAAAAAAAATACATATTAGCCTATGTAAGGTCTAGAAGTTAGTCTACATTCAGGCCCAACAGTCACAGATGTTTAAAAGCAATGTCCTAAAACATTTACCTGTCTCTCTCTTTTTCTATTCCTTGTTCAGTGTTCGTGTCAATTTCCTTACAACTTCCTGACCTCAGAAGGGTAGAGCTATTTCTCCCTTCCTGATGTTCTCATCAGACCCATTAACAGACACTCCTTGCTCCCCTCCTCTTCACACACTTCTGAACTAAAACAAGCATATGCAAGGAATAATAGCCAAATGGGAAATAATGCAGGTGTCCTCTTTTATTCCAATAAAAAGAACTAAAGTAGAGCGAGAGATGTAGTTCAATGATAGAGCACTTGCCTAGCATGAATGAGACCCTGGGTTGCATCTCCAGTATGGTCAAAAATATAAATAAAAAGACAAAACAAAAAACTACTAAAGTAAAGCTTTCTGGTAAAACGTGAGTGAGAGGCTACAGCTTAATCCTGGAGGACCTAGTAGAGTTTTCTGCTTTCTGTTCTTCCAGTTTAAAATGGTGAGTTCAGAAGAATTAATCCCGATGTAATGAGCATATCATTTCCAGAGACAGAAGAGAGAGAACAAAATCTTGGGCTGCCTTTAAATAAGGGAGTACCCTACACAGCGAACCAACCAGCTACCAAGGGTGGCCCTAGGATCAGTCCCATCAGCACCTTAAGAAGAGGAAGAGAACAGAGGTGGCAGGCAGGAATGAGAAAGGGACATGGAAAAATGCCCCTTTCTGTATTTGTGGACCTCTCCTGGGGCTCATCATGATTTTGACACAGAAATAAGATATCCAAGTTGTAACAGCTGGAGGCTACCGGGTAGGAAAAAGAGCAGAGGGAATTCCTTCCCACAGAGCGGAAGTGTGAACCATTAATGCCAGAAGGTTCCCTTTCACAAAGCCCCACCAGTGAAGCCTGTAGTCCTGGATCCTGCCAGTTGGCTTCCCGCTTCATTATAACCCAGGAGCAACTTCAAAAGCAGTAATTTCCCCCACTTTTCCAAGATACATCACGTACAGGTACAAATTAACCGTAATGAATGTAATCATTATGTATACAATACACAAATACATGTTCGTAGTAAAAAAATTTTAAAAAGACAAAAGCAGTAATTTCTCCTTCAGAGCCAGCACTCTGGTCACTGCCTGCAGCCACACCACACCACCTTATCTTGTCTTGATTTTGTTCATTAGCTGCAGAGATCTCATTTCTATTTCAGTAAGTCAAGGGGCAGATCTGTATTTCACACCGAATGTAGGAGAAAATCGTTTCAAGTATATCTGTAAAATACGCATGTCTAATATAATTCTGGCTCTTCACGCCTTCTTAAAAAATAATCTTTCAAACTCTTACTTCCGTGACTGGCAGTGCCCACTTGATCCACTTCACAAACTGGCCTCTGTGGTCTCCAGGCTCTTCAGTGACCATCTCTAGCAGGGGTCCCCAGTCACAGTTTGTAACTCTGCAGCTCTGTGGCTCGTCACTTCCTTTTGAACCCACCTGGCTGTCTCACTCTGCAGACAACCAGCTTTTCGATTTTCACAGTACCTTCATGTCTTCCACCCAGTATGAACGTCCCAGCTTCTCTTTCCTCTGACTCAGAGTCCTCACCCTTTCTGCCCCAGAATGGCCCTCCTCGCTCCTGACTTGTCCCCCAACCCCACCCTGGCTCTTGCTCACATGTTCTGTCTCTCTCCTCTGCCTGGTCCCTGCCTGTTTCCCTTCTGTCGTGAAACATGCTCAATTCTCTCCCTCCTAAAAAAGCAAATATTCAGCTTGGCCTGGTGTCACATACCTCTAATGCCAACACTCTGGAAGGCTAAGCCAGGAAGGTAAGTTTGAGCCCAGACCAGGCAATTTAGGGACTTCGCCAGACCCTGTCTCAAAACAAAATTAGAAAAAAAAAAAAAAAAAAAAAAGGGCTGGGGATGTAGCTCAATGGGAAGATGCTGGGGGCTCAATTTCCATTACCACAAAAAAAAAGCACAAAGGAATTCATTAATTATGAAACAAATTATCTCCTCATCTCCGTTTATTCCTCATTATTGCATTATATTGTCGCTCTTAATTCTACTCTTCATCCTACTCTATATGCTATTTAACTTCTCACGAGGACAGAGACTGTGCTAATCGGCTTTGTGTTACATGACAAAATACTGAGCTAAACATCTTACAGCGAGGCAAAGCTTATTTTTGCCCGTAGTTTCAGAGGTTTCAGTACAGCGTTGGTTGGCGCAATTGCGTTGGAGATGGTCTTGAGGCAGAACATGGCAGAGCAAAGCTGCCCATTTTGTGGAAGCTGGGAAGCAAAGAGAGACTGGAAGGGGCCAGCATCCCAATGTCCCCTTAAGGGGACAGCCCCAGCATCCTAACTCCCTTGCACTAGGCCCCGCCTTTTAAAGTTTCCGCTACCTCCCAATACCAACACAGGCTGGGGACCAACACCTTGGGGGACATTTCAGACGCAAAATGTAGCAGAGACCTTGCAACCATTTTATCCCAGAACTTGGTGAATACCAAGAACATATTTGATGCGCCAAATGTCTTCAGTTAATAAATACTTCTTTGATACTGTTGATCATTGCTTTGATCTTATCAGTGTCTTGAAGTCTGGGACATCTTATACCTGTTGTTTTTGTCTTTTCTCTGTTTCTGGTCTTTCTCATTCTCCTTATTTGATTTCTACCCTAGGATTAGATGTTCCCTAACATTTTGATAGAAGAAAAATTCTGAGATGTCCTAAATTTAATTACATAGGACAGAGGGAAGTGGGGATAAAAACAGCTGTGGGCCAAACCAACAAAACTGTCCCACTTTTCTGAACGTATTGAAACCCAAACACCTGTCTCCCGTGTATCACCACAGCTGCCTTTTAGCCAGATCCTCAACCCCAGCCAACTCAGAAGAACAAGCACTTCTTGCTGTAGAGTGTCCCCTCCCCTCGCGCCTTAGCCAGCGCAGGCTCAGTGTGAACACTGTGCTTTCCTTTCCCGAATTTGCGCTGTAGCAATGCTCTCGGCTCTGAAATTTGGAGGACGCGTTTCCAACTGCTTCATAGCCTTGTTGCTGGGAGTTGCAGATCTTGTCCCCAAAAGCCTTTTAATTTCAGCGAAACTTCCACCTCAAGAGTTTGGGTTTAACAATTCATTTTCTGCCCTTTTTTCTTTAGTCATATTCTGTAATAACAAAATCATCATTCTCAAGATTTCAGATCTCACATATATTTGGACGAACCTCATATTTAGCCTCTCTGAGCCTGAGCGTCCCTTGATCTCAGCCCTTATTTCCTACAATAGATGCTCTGCAGAAGCCTGGGACCACGGCTGCCCTCCTCCGAAGTCATCATGCCTGCCCCCCACAGGGGTTCTGTTCCCCTAATGTTTCTCACTTCCGCTCTTGGTTGCATCCTTCACCCAGGCACTGGATTTCCTTTTTCCTATTTTCATGTCTTCCTTCCATCCCCGTACTGGGATGTGAGCCCAGGGCATTCCAAATGAGCTACAGCCTCAGCCATTTTTTAGACACGGCCTTGCCAGCACACTAAGTTGCCCAGTCCCGACTCAAACTTGAGGTCCTCCTGCCCCTGTCTCCCAGAGAGCGGGGATTAAGACATGCATCACCACACTTGGCTATTGCTCACGTCTTTTTTCTGTGGGTGTGGGTGTGGAGGCCAGGTGCTGGGGCTCAAACTCGGGGCCTTGAGCTTTCTAGGCAAGTGCTCTACCACTGAGCTAAATCCCCAGCTCCTCTCACATCTTTATAAACTATGAACCTTGTGCTAAAGTAGGCATGTTGGAGTTAGGGATATAGCACTCTAAAATATACTTCTTTGACATGTGTTAAGCTCATTATTTGATAAACTGTAGGAACTAGAGTAACTCTGAAAGGCTGACATTTGTAAAAAGCATTTACATCTCCAAATGTGATGAATGTGACCATTGTATGTAAAATGTACCAATACATGTTCTTGGTTTAAAATAAATTAAAAATAAAATAAAAAGGAAGTCTGCATTAGTAAAACTATCTGTATCAGGCCGAAGGGCGGCTCTGAGCTTTCCTGTATTACCTGGGAGGCTTTTCATTTGCAAATCAGACAGCCCTTACCACAGCCTCCCACCAGAAGCCCAAGCTCCTGTTCCAGCTCCGTACTTAGGATGCCGTGTAAACTTCAACCATCTGGCCTTTCTTTGAGTCTTGTATTTCGTGGGACTCCCATATGTATACACAGGTTTTGCTCTTGTTGATCTTCCTCCTGTCAGTTTATTTCAAAGACTCAATTATCAAACCTTCAGAAGGTAGAGAGAAAGTTTTTCTGTCTCCTGCAGGCTCCAGAGACATAAATATAAAGATGACCTGGTGCCTTCCTTTCTTCTAAAGATATTGTGGTAGTTCGAGGCAGACTAACGTGAAAACACAATTGCGAGGTTAGAGGAAGACAGCAAGGATGGCAGTATACCCTTGAAGCTATCGGAACCCTGGAAACACTTGTGGCCTCCCACAGCAACAGTGATAATGATGGTGGCTGTAGGGACACGGTTGTGCGGAGGACACAGTCACGAAGTTCTCCTAGAGAACCTAATCAGTGACCCAACTCTTGCAGGAGGGTTACCAATTATGTAGCCAAATGGTTGGTACACGTGAGGATAACGTAGCAGTGCGTGTGGAGACTTCAGGGCGAATAGATGCGATATACAGGAATCTTGCCTGTGAGCCAGAATTTGGAATCAAATCTGCCATACCTAGTGCACTGTACTCTTACAGAGAATTAGCTTATTAATTTCCAAGACAACCCAGTGAAGAAGGAATATTTATTATCCTCGCTTTATAGTTAAAGAAACCGGGTCGCAGAAAGGTGCAGTAACTTGCTTAAGACACAGCTAACAGACAGCAGAGCTGAGATATGAACCCGGGCTCTCTAGTCTAGGGACCATGTTCCTAATCACTATTCCGATTGCTTCTCTCTGGGCTTAAAATATTAAGCCTTCACCTTTACCCTTATAGGATTTATGTAGTTTTGGAATTTGTCCAGCAGATGACATAAATATGTATAAAGATCCAAGAGACATCCATTGCGCCAAGATATACAAAAAATCCTGGGCTCTAATTGGAAATTTTAAGAGTTCATGAGAAACTTCTACATGTAACATACGCCAAGTGATCTAAATAAAGATAATCATCATTGCAAAAAACATAAAATGTACGTAGAGATTGGCAGACTTGCTCCTCTTATCTTTCCTGATAACAATCTGATGTTTGTTATGGGTTGTGGGTTGTTATGGAGATGAAAGGCTGAATTTTGAGGGAGCTGTAAAATGAATAAAGGTAGAAAGGGCTATTTTTCAAACTTACTGAACATGTATCTAAATGTGCCAACTTCAATGTAAAATGCAGTTGTTTTTACATTAAAAAAAACTCTGAAATGTTCTACACAACACCAAATGATATTTTTCTTTATATCTAACAGAATACATACCAGTGGCTGGAGCTAATACAAAGGAACAGAGTTACAGGAACTGTGTTGCAATTAGAGTTTCCTAGAATGTCAAGTACAAAAAATGTGGCATAGGAAATGAAGAAGAAAATATTCTTTCTGGGATTTGTGAGGCAGCTCAGAATCTGACTTACAAACAGCCACGTCAGATGATTACTTCTCTACTCACATTAGGGACCGAACAGTGCTACAATCTAGGTCTTCTTGTATTAAGTCCGGTGTTCTGTCTACTATTCATTCCAAATCGGAGTCAAGTATCTGAGACCCAGAAGTGATTTTAGAGATAGTAAGTGAGACGTCCTTTACTCCCCTGCTTTACGAGGGAATATATACGAGGCCTCATTGCTGATTAGTCACAGAAACAGACTTCTCAGATCTCCAGATTCCATTTTTTTCTACAACTGAATCCTGCAACCTATTGTAGGTATCAGTTTGGCAACATCTGTGTAGAAAGCTATGATTTTTTGATATTGTCTTCTTTTTGTTCTCAAAAACTTCTAATGGTGTTCGCTCAAAAACTGAAAAGGAGCCTGTGATGTCAGGTGGTGAGCGGGCGGGCGCGTGCTGACTCCCGAGGTTAACCCGGGCATGTGCAGCTGATGTCACTTACATGCTCAGCACACGGTGATAGCAAACACAGGACCATATGGTGGTCAGCTTGTTTTTTTGATTAAAAGTCAACGCACTGTCTTCTTTACCTGTGTGTATGGTAAAGACAGTCACTGATAGAATACTCTTCCCTGACAGAACTTCGAAAAAGTACAAAAAGCAAGTCTGTCCAAATAGAAGATAATACCAATGTAAAATGCCCCATTTTTCCCTATGAAAAGTGCCTCCAAATAAAAAACTTTGAGGTATGTAATCTTTTAGGGAGGTAGATGAAATAATGACATAAATATGTAATTTATTCATTTGATATATATATATTTAAAATCATATTTTGCATAAAAATAAAAATTGATATGGCTATTTTAAAGTATTGTTTTTCTCCTGCCCTTACATTGCTTGAAACTCTTCAAGCTCTCCACATGCAATCTTTACAGTCGTCATTGTCATCATAAGAAGCTTTGCAAGTCATCCAGCACAGTTTCCAGAGCATATTATCTTTATTTTCGTCTCAATTACTAGGGATACTGCATTTTCTTTCATTGCTGTCAGACATTATCTCCAGAAATTTGGCACAAAGTAGAATTAATCATTCCCTTAAACTTTTGGATAGTGGTCATTGCTTTGCTTTTAAAAAAAGAAAAACAACTTTATACTGTCACGATTTTCAATGAAAAAAATAGCATATTACTTTTTTAAGTGGTCTTTAAAAGGCTTAAGACAATCTCCCACTTGGAGATTGTAATAGGCTCTCAGAAATAAAGACCAAGTCTGTGAACGCTGCATCCTCCGTAAGTGAGCTCAGCCCATCCACAGGACAGACACGGTAAGCAGCTTGGTCTTTGGCAGGCCAGAGGAGGAAACAGTGGCAGCAGTGACACACAGAGGGTCACCTCTCCCTAAGCATCTCTGCTCTTGATGAGGCACCTAATGACCTTCCAGCATGAAATTCAACCCCTGCAGAGATGGTTTTGAAAGGGTAATGAACCACGCACACCAGTATAATCAACAACACAACCCCCAACCACAACACAACATGACTCCTACCATCTGTCCACTCATATGATGGCCTTGGGATCCTGCTCCTGATGTCAGAAAAACCAGGGCCTGCAGCAACAGATCTGCAGAATGCAGTTAGATTCTTTCCTCAGACGGCGGTTACTCAAAACTGAGTAACTTCCATTACTCTGCAGGCCATTTAGGAGGGAGCAAGCAATTCAGATTTGGTCCTCTGAGTTTGGTGTTTCCATGCAAGTTCATTTTCACTGATAGTTATTCCTCCAGGTTTTTAGATCTTCATTTCCTCATGAGTCTCACTAAAAATCGGGTTATACACACTTGTAACCCCCTAATGTAACAAGAAGTGAACATCAGTCAATTTCTTTGAGGGGTGAGGGAGACCCTAAAATATTTTGCTGTAACATTCTGCCATTTGGACATAATGTGTCCAAACAGCTAGTTTTCACTAAGAGGCTGAAGATGTTCTACACTGTGGTCTGGATTACAATTATATGGATGTATTTGTTTATATAAATTCATGGTTTTATTATAATAGCTACTGTCAATAACATATATTTATTTGTAAAAATATATTTAACTGAATTGCTTTCAACTTAAAATTTTACCTAAAAATTTTTATGGCTGAAGAAAGAGACAACTAAAGTCCAGTACTTCTTTCAAATATTATTTCTTGGGTTATATTCAAATAAGTAATATTTTATTTTTTAAATCATGTACTCAGTATGAGTCTGTTTTCCTGAAATTATTTCTACTTACATAGCTATCATTTTAACAATATATATGTATAAAAAGATACCTAGATAGTACTCACCAAATGTTAATGATTTTTTCCCATACTATGCAATTAGGATAATAGCTAACTTTTGTCAGGGACTGTCTATATTGTTTGAATTCTTTATAATGGTCTATATCAGTTTAAAATAATCATAAAGCCATTTTTCCTTGACCAAAAAAAAAAAGAAAAGAGGAATGAAGGAAAGAAGGAAGGAGGGAGGGAGGGAAGGAAGGGAGAGAGAGGGAGGGAAGAAGGGAAGAATAAAATATACCCATTATAAATAGTTTTTCCTAGGTTAAATATCTCCAAAACCAAGAAGTATTATTTACTATAGTAACAACCATCTCTCAACTTACAGTTTGTCTTTAAAAAAATTACATTGAAAGCTGTTCACATTCATCTTCAAAATAGGGAACTAGTACCACGGTATAGTGTGACCTGAACCATACAAACAATATTATGTGTTCTGTGTGTCATCATGTGCCAGCAATTACAATTTGATAAATCTCATTCAATAACGGCACCGCAGCAGTCTTACAGGGGATCGTTTTTATGAGATTTAGCCTCATGTTTTTTGTTTATTCATGTACACCCCATAGAACTAAAGTTTATATACTCTTAACCATATTTATGAGTTTTTCAGTGAACTTCCAAAGAGCTAATAGCACTTTATTGTTTTTCTTTTGGATTTGTTGGCATCTTTGAGCTACACTAACTTTTCAACAATTCTTGTGGTGCCTAAAACTTGTTATAATTTTGTATAGAAGAATGGAATCTAAAGAAATTCCTTCTTTTCTATAATAGCCCATATTTATAAGCCAAGGCAAAAACTCACTAGTGAACATTTTTTAGCAATTTGACTTAACACAGAAATGACACATATAAACACTGCACCTATAAAACGTAATTCCATACAAATAATGAATCATAATTCGTAATATGGTCTGTATCTTTATCCTCCTATCAAGTTGTGCTGCCACCCCCCAACTTCCATTCTCACCAGTTGGATCAGGGTTCACAGCTATAGACAATAGAATTACATATAGACAGGAATTATTAAACGATATGAGTAGTTCACAGTGCCAGTGGGAGAGCTGAAAAGGCCCATAAAATGGAACTGGGTCTCTAAAAGAGTTTCTGCCCCACTCTGCCTGCACCGTGGACTCATGGCTGAATCAACAGGTCAACCCTAGAGCTGTCTCAATGACAACAGTTCCAGCTCCAGAATTGTGTCACTTCTACTACTTTTCTACCCAGCACCGTGGAGCTCCATGGTCCCCCTCTTGTCCATGTAACTCAGTTTCATATCAGCTTTGTGCGAGTGCAACTGAATATGTGTGGGCCCTAATCCAAATTGCAAGGGAATCTGGGAAATGTAAGTGTTGCTTTTCCAGTCCCTACAGCACAAAATGATATGACAGAAGGGGGTTGAAATGAGAGTCGATCCAGTCTTGAAACAACTTTCACATGTTTCTACTTCATCCAGAATGATTTTTAATGTTAAATCCTAATATTGTTATTCCTCTATATATTCCTAATATATTCCTTTATATATTCCTAATATATAAAAATTTCCTGGAACTTCTAAATTCATTTAACATGGGAATTCCTCAATGTGGTTTCCAGGCCTTTTGTGACACTACCGTTAATAGGCTTCAGGCTTCCTGCCCTTCCTCAATATGGACGCTGCACTCTCTCCTAAGTCATTATGTGATGTTTAGGCCTCCCAGTCTTTGCATTCTGTTCACTTTTATACGGAATGCCTTTCCTTCTTTTCTTTCCCTAATTCTTCATAATCCTTCAATTAACTTCAGTGTTATCCCTTGTTCCTAAAGATTCCTAGCCCCTGTCATATGACTGACATCCACCTCTCCAACCTCCTATAATAGACTATGTATGTTGATTCACAGCACTCATTTCCTGGATCCATTATTTCCTTGATTTTTGTGTGTGTGTGTCTTCTACCTTAGACCATAATGGAAGCAAGGATTATAATCTACTTACTTGCCTCTATAACCCAGTACTTTCCACAATGCCTAATGTATAGTAATACTTTAAAGTAAGTAAATTAGAGAGAAATGAATAGGCGTTCAGGGGACTTTGAGGTTAACGAAACTGTTCTATGTAACACTGTAGTGTTGGATACTTGTCATTATACATTTGTGGTCTGTGAGTTTGTGAAAACTTACAGAATGTGCAATAGCAAGAATGAACCTTAATGTAAAGTATGAACTTTAGGTGACAGTCATGGGTCAGCGTAAGTTCATTGATTGTAAAAATATTACCACTCTGGTGTGCGTGATGGTGGTGGAGGTTAGTATACGGGAACTGTGCCTTCTGTTCAATTTTGTTGTGAATCTAAAACTTCTCTAAGAAGTAAAGTTGAAGGTAGAATGAATAATCAGAGTATAGTAGAATAATGTCATTGTGGGCACATGGCAAAAAATGGGCAAAAAATGGGCATTTTTAAAATATTTGCCTAGAAATTCAGAGGACTACAGTATTCTAAGGACTACAGTAATTTCTTAAAAGCACATGGGAGAAGGCTTAAAAATCAGGAACGCTGCTTAGTCTCTTTGTTTTGTAGAAGAGGAAATCAGTGAACATAAAGATATTTTCTCAAGATCACACAGAAAACATCTGAGTAGGACACACAAGTCTTCATTCCTGCCTTCCTCTCTAAATCACTGTTTTAGGCACTTTCTTATTGCTGGGACAAAATACCCACAATTTAAAGGAAAAGAGGCGTATTTTGGCCCACATTTTCAGTCCATGCTTGGCTGGCTCCAAGGCAGAAACAGGATGGTGGAAGGTTCTGAGCAGGGAAAATCTACTCATCTCACTGCAGCCAGGAAGCAGAAAGAGAAGGGAGGAGCCAAGAAAAAAGAGACACTTGCAAGCCACAGCTCTGTGACCCACCTCTTCCCAGCAAACTCCACTCCCTAGAAGCACATGCAACTCTGAACTCCTTCGTGGATTAATCCACTAGTGCCATGAGTATAGTGCCCTCATGATCCAGTCACCTTCGAGAAGCCCAGCCTCTGAACACATGAGTCTTTGGGAGGATGTCCTAGATCTAAACCATAGTAATAACCCTCAACTATTGAAACATCCATCATCACAAGGCCTTGGAACAATCTTACAATTTGTTTTAAAGGTCAAATGGGGACTTACGAGTTCACTTCTATTAAGAATGAACTCATATACTTAGAGTAAATTTTCTAAAGGGATTCTCTGGAATTCCTCCAAAAATGACTTTAGATTCACACTTAACCTTTGTGAATTTTAAGTGGAAGATCAACTAAAGGTGTCAAAAAATCAAATAAGATAATGCATGAGATAGAAAATATAAGATATTGTCATGATTAAATGTTTCTTGGCAAAACACAGTATCTTTCCTATGCTAGAAGTGAGTAAATAATTTTTTTAAATACTAGATTACATTTTAATAACATCGTTTTATGAGGCTTTGTTCATTATGTCTTAAGAGAAAAGAAAGGAGAAAAGTCTGTCAATCCTGGTAAAGTCTATGACTCAATATTCCTTTTCTTAAGTCATAATTTTATAAATCTGCAAATAGAAAAAGAATTTTTAAACATTTTATATATTTTGTGCTTCATTTTCTTTTATTAAAATGTCACGCTCAAAATTATAGTCTGAAAAAATTTAGTAAGATGTCACACTTGAAATTGTAGTCCGGAAAAATTCATAATCTATTAGTATAAACACCATCTGTCCAACTCAACATTTTGCTTCAAAAAAAAAAACCTTTTGAAATATCATCAACATATCTGAAAATTTAGATGAAATTTAGAATTCTTAGAAAAATGCCATTAACCAAACTGACTCAAAAAAATAATAAAATATGAATCGACATGGGACCATTAAAGAAATTTAATCAGTAAAATTTTCCTCAAGGAGAACAAGAGACCCAGAAGATTTTATAGACAATCAGGGAACGGATCATTTTGATCCTATATAAATTCCTGATTTATGTCTGGGTGGTACAAACCTCATATCCAAACAAAGAAAAACTAGACCTCAAACTCATGAACATAGGCGTAAAAATCCTAAACAAAATATTAGAAAAGCAGAGCTGGGTTTTTAGCTCAGTGGTTAGAGTGCTTTCCTAGCAAGCACAAGGCCCTGCGTTCGATCCCCAGCACCAATAAATAAATAAATAAATAAATAAATAAATAAATAAATAAATAAAAAATCAAATCTGATGAAGTCTACAAAATATGATCAAGTTAGGCTTGTGTTAGGGCTGTAATGGAAACTTACCAATAGAAAATCTATCTGTCTTTCACATTAGCAAAATTAAGGTGATAAATAACATGGTTATCTCTGTTGACACCGAAAAACATTTACTGGCATTCAACATTATATATTTGATAAAGCTCCTAGCACCTAGGAAAAAAGGACTTTCTCAATTTAATAAACCTATCTAATGAAAAACCGTGACAAACTTTGCAGTTGCTGATGAAACATTAAATTACTGCCTGAAATTTGGGAAGGATCTCTGAGGCACTCTGCCACCTTTTCTCTTTGGTATTGCTATAGAAGTACCAAGCCCGCAAGACTACAGGATAGAGAAATAAAAGATATCATAACTGGAAGAGAGGAAACTAAACTTTTGCTATCCATAAAGCTATAGTTGTCTACATAAAAATTTTACATAGACATGAAATGGTTGTCACTGGAGGGCCTTCGAATGGATCCTTCAGATCCCCAGTGTGCAGACTGACCTTCTGCACTCTTCCACACCTGACTCTGCAGGTGGCCATCGTAAGACAATCTTGTAAATTCTTACATATTTGTATATCTTGCAATAAATCTCTGTCTATAGTGAGTTCTGACTGATACACTTAGCCAATCTGCCTTCGAGTGGTCATATATACTATAAGAATTGCATAATATTTCCATTTCTGTTTTGTTGCTTTGTTGACATCTACCTTACTTCTACATAAATTTCAAATACATTATTATTTTAGCTCTAAAAAGTCAACCATTTTTAAAGAGACTTAAATAACAAAAAGAAAATGTATGTATTCATATAGTTACTATTTCTGGTGCTCTTCATTTATTTGTGCAGGAATAAATTCCATGAGGTTACCATTTTCCTTCTGCTTCAAAGATTTTCTTCAACATTTTTGTATTGCAGGTCTTCTCCCAGTATCTCTTTACTTTGTTCACATTTCAAAATGTATTTTCATTCTTATCTAAATCTAGGTCGGCAGTACTTGATTTTTTGTTCAGTTACATCCATGAATCTCTTGCCTTATGGCTTGTTTTTGAAGTTTTGCTTAGAAAATCCTTCTCTACCTTGTTTGTAGTTTACAAAGACAATTTCTAACATATTCTTCTGCCTGCACATGTAAATCTTTAATTCTTCTTGAGAGCCATGTTTATATGTAGCATCAAGTATTTAATTTTATAGAGTTAACCCAGTTTTTCTATACCTCTTACTGAAAGTATATAGCCTTTCCTCTGTTTAAGTATGATGCTATGTTTTAGCCTATTAATTTCTCATGTGTACATGGATCTTTTTGAGAACTTTTCTTCTTTTGCTGTACTGATCAATCCATCTGTTGTTAAGCCAGTACCCACTGGTCCTAGGAGGCTGGGTTTGGAGCATTTTAGTCCAAATAGCTAGTTAGTATCAAGAACCTAAAAAAAAAAAATCTGAGTAGCTTCTTGAATGAAGTATTTATGCTATTGAATTATCCCTTTAAAGACCATGTATCCATCTATTTATTCAGACCTTATTCTACATCCTTTATTAGTGTGTTAACATTTTACCCAGAGTTGTGTGTGCTTATGATTAAATGAATTCCTCTAGAAATATGTAAATCTTTATTGTTTATGAATGGTATCTCAGTTTTTTGTATTTTTGTGTAGTTGGTGGTGGTACAGAGAAATTCTATTGACTTTTTGGGTGTGTGCTTTACTTTTTACTTTGAAGAATTCTAGGTTAATTCTAATTCTCCTAATTCTGGGAGGTTGTAGCTAGTCCCATGCAGCCTTTTCCTAGCCTCTCACAATGTCATCATCTTACACAGCTATAGTACAATATGTAAACCAAGAAACTGACAATAGTACACTCCATAGAGTTATTCGTATTTCACCAGGTGTGGAAGTACTTGTGGCTGGATGGCGGGAAGGTGAGGTAGCTTTACTGAACTTTGTCACCTGTGCTATCACCAGAAGACTCCCTCTCTTCAGCCATTTAAGGAAGACTCTTTCCCTTGAGATCCATCTTTATATGTGGCATCAAGTATTTCATTTCATGTAGTTAATTCACTTTCCCATTTCTAACCCCTGCCAGCCACTAATGTGTTCTTCATCTCTATAATTTTATCAGGGTTAATTTTGAGTCATACATTGTGTGATCTTTTGAAATTGTTTTTTCATTAACCATAATGTCCTTTAGATCCATTTAAATTGATACATGTATTAACAGATCATTTCTTTACATTAATGAGCAATATTCTATGATGTGGAAATACTACATATTTTTCACCCTGTTTACCCTTTTGTTATGGTTTGGATTTGAAACGTCCCCCAAAACTCATGTGCTAAAAGCTTGGCTGCCAGCTGACGAGATTTGGGGAAAGTGATTGGATCACGAGCACTCTAATTCATTGAGTGGATTAACCCATTGACGAGATCATAATTTGATGGCATTATTAGCAAGCGATGGAATCAGGAGATAAGACCTAGTTGACCTTGGAGACCTGTATCTGGCGATCCTTCCTCCCTGCTTCTCCTTCTATGAGGTGAGCAGCTTTCCTCCTCCACACGCTCCTGCCGTGTTGTGCCTCACCACGGCCCAAAGGCAACAGAGCCAACTCACCACAGTCTGACACTTCCAAAACCACGAACCAAATTAAATCCTTCCTCCTTTAAATTTACACTCTCAGGGATGAAAGGCTTACTAACACACCTTTGAAGGACATTTGTGTAATTCCCAGCATTTTGTTCTTATAAATAAAGCTGCTACAAGTATTTGTGTGTAAATTCATACATGAAAAGAACTCTTCGTTTCTCCAGAATAAATTCCCGAGAGTGCAACTGTGGGCTGTACGGTAAATTCATGTTTATTTTTTAAAATAATTGGCCGTCATTTTACGTTCTCATCAGTAATGTATGTGTTACAGATCCTGCGCAGCCTTGCCAATATTTTGTGCTATCACTATTTTTTATATTAGCCATTCTAATCATGGTATAGTGATACTCCATTAAAGTTTTAGTTTTCCTTTCTATAATGGCTATGATGGTCAACATAATTTTTACTTATTTGGCATGGTTTTATTTGGTGGTGGTTTTATCCACCACCTCCTTTGGGAAAAAATGACTATGTCTTTTGTCCATTTTTTCATTGATTGTTTTCTAAATATTCAATTTAAGAATCTAATACATTCCACATGTAATTTCCTTTGCCAGACATCTGACTTTGAAACGTTTCTTCTGTGTCTGAAATTTGTCTTTTTATCCTTCTAACAGGATTAGTCACAGAGCAAAGGCTTTTTATGTTGCTAACTGCAATAAATCAGTTTTTCATCTCTATAATGATGCTTTCAGTGTAGTCTTAGTTACTTTTCTCATTGCTGAGAAAAAGTCCCTGACACCCACAAGTTCAGAGAGGAAAGGTCTATTTTGGCTCACAGTTTGTAGAGGTTTCAGTCCATCTTCAACTGGCTCCAAGGCAGGGTGGCACGGCAGAGGGACATGGCAGAGGAGAAACAATTTATGACAGAGCAGGCAAAAGGCAGCAAGCTGTGGGCAGTGCAGCAGCAGCAGCACCATCAAGCCTCCCTCTCCCTTTTGTCCCATCCAGGCTTCAAGACTTTTGGGTGGTGCCACTCACACCACCACCAAATAAAACCATGCCAAATAAGTAAAAATTATGTTCACCATCATAGCCATTATAGAAAGGAAAACTAAAACTTTAATGGAGTATCACTATACTCCATTTTGGGTGGGCCTTCCCATTATCCATACCCAGAACTATGCTAAACAAATCCGTGGACTAATTTGATGCCACACACCCTTAATCCCAGTATCACACACCCTGGATCCAGCCAGTTTTGAAAAGCCCCACCTATGAGCACGTGAGGCTTTGAGAGGACATCTAGATATAAGCACTAGCAAGTGTCAAATTTAAAGGCTACTTACCTATGTTATAGTTGGATCTCGACTGTCTCTGAAAGGCCAATGTGTTAAAGGCTTGATCTTCAGGGTAGTGCTATTAGGAGGTGAGGAAGCCTTAGGAAGTGGGGCTAGAGGGAGGTCCTTAGGTCACTGTAGGCTTGCCTTTGAAGGAATTGTTAGGCCCTGGCCCCTTCCTCTTCCTCTCTTGCTTTCCTAGCCATGAGATGTATGGTTTGGGGTTTGAGGTCTTGGGCCCTGCACTCTCACCGTGTGCTCCTACCACAATGTACTGACTCGCCTCAGGCCTGTAAGCAAAGGGAGCAATCAGTCATGCACTGGAATCTCCAAAACTCTGAGCTAAAATAAGTCTTTTCTCCTTCTAAATTGATTATCTTCGGTATTTTGTTATTGTGATGGAAAGCTGACTGACATAGGCTTGTTCTAGGTTCTAAAAAAATTTTTCTTACTCTTTCTTGAAGTTTTGTAAGTTATATTTTATATTTTTAAGTCCATGATACATTTGACTTAATATTTTACATAAGATGTGACGTTTCGATTGAGGAGTTGTTCATTCGCCCATTGGACATCCAATTATCTACTGGCTTTTTAAATTGATCTTATATCTGGTAACTCGATGAACTCTGTTATTAGTTATTAGTTGTTGTTGATTCCGATACTTTTTCTATATAACATTACTATCTGCGAATAAGATTTTTGTCTCTGACAACACTTACATACCTTGGTTTTTGTTTTTGTTTATAGCACCTGTCACTCTATATTAAGTGATAATACGCAGCGTTTTCTTAACCCTGCTGCTAAAGAGGCTTCATTTGAAGTTCTCCAACAGTGAAACATTTTCTGTATAGTTTCGATGCAATACCTTCACCACACTAAGGTAGTACTCTTCTATCCTTAACTTCTTAATTTTTTTTAATTTTTAGTAAGTATTGTATCAAGTATATCTTCTAGGTCAACTGAAATAATTCTGTCATTTTTCTCTGCCTATATTTTAAAGTGATGAATTACATTGATAGATTTTCTGATATAATCATCCTGGCTAAAGGAAAGCCTACTTTATCATGAGGTACTCTGGTTCACACAATTGGATTCAGTTAATAATACTTTTAAGATTTTCTCCTCTGGGAATTTAGCTCAGTGGTTAGAGTGCTTGCCTAGCAAGCACAAGACTGAATTTGATCCCCAGCACCCAAAAAAAGAAAAAAAAAATTTCACCTCTATCATCATCAATGGTCTGAATCTATAATTTTCTTGCATTTCTCTTATCTGGCTTGAAAATCATGATTTCATAAGACTTGTTAAATAAGGTGAGAAATGTAGCTCCATTTCATTTTCAGAATAACTCAAAATAGGAGTTGTTCTTCCTTGAAAAATCAATAAAAGTTTACCTATAAAATATCCAAGAAGGAGGTATTTTGATCCTAATTTCAATGTTCTTCATACTTAGTAGCTAACCCAAGCTTATTTTTTTTCTTTCTTTTTTTTTTTAAATTATGTTGGCACTGTTGGGTTTTTTTTTCCTTCAGATTCAGTCTACTATTTACTATGATAAATTTGTAAGAAAGAAAATTCTTCTATGTCTCCATGGGAATTACAGAAAACATAAGAAAAATTCGTTGCCATTTATTCTGTCAAGACACCAGAGTCATCATCTGAAGCCTACTTGGAGACAATCCAAATGTTTTAATTAGATCAGGCATGTGCAAAGACCCAAGGGTCCTGCTGGCCTCTAGCTGTGGAAGTATATATTTGATTGGTCATAAGTATGCTATTTGCTTTTGTATCATTATTCTCCATGTTCCCATAATGTAGTGTCAATCTACTTTCCATTACTATAACAGATAACTGGAGATAATCCACTTTTAAATACAAAATATTTCTTTTGGATCTTTCAGTCCATAATTAGTTGGCCTCGTTACTTTTGGGCCTGTGACAGGGCAGAACACTGTGGCAGAGAGAGCATGGTAAAGCAAAGCCACTTACCTCATGGCCATGATACAAAACAGAGGATGAGGAAGGGGCCAGGGTCCCACAACTCCCTTGAAGGTCATGCCCCCAATGACCTGATGACCTCCCTCTCCCGCTCTCTCTTAAAGTTTCCTCCACCTCCCAGTAGCACCAAGCTGGGGATCAAACCCTTAATATGTGGGCCTTGGGGAACATTCCAGATCCAAACTCCTGCATGTAGCTCAATATTTAATTTCTCCATTAAATTTGGTTTCGAACTCTCCTTCTAATCCCCAACTTTCTTATCCTGGCTGCCTTAATATTTACTTTCTCCTTCTCCTGGCTTACTTTTCGTAGATTATTTATTGCTTGCAGTCAGTAAACTTTCTTTTAAACTCTAAAATGTTTTTGCCTCTCATCATGTCTGTGCAAGGGCTGTGTAACAAGTTGTGAGAAGTTCCCAACTAAATGTATCCATGGTTGCTTCAGATTCTTAACTGTATGCCTGTTGGTTGCCTATCCCCCAGCGCCACTCAGTCACAAAAAATAGGTTGGGGGAATTATTTTGCTCAAAGTAAATTACTTTTTTTTAATTCTCATTTTTTTTCTGGTAGGTTAATTTAATACTGTAGTGATTTGTCTGCCCACATAATGGATTGCCTCTAGTTAATTATTTATAATCTGAAATCAGGTATTTTTCCTTGGGATTCCCACCAGTAAAAAGCCATTTGTAGTACAAGTCATTTGGATTTATATACATTTAGCTTGGTTTGTTTCACAGTAAAAGAAACACAATTTAAATTGCTTTATTTGGACTTGGAGATGTAGCCCAATGGTAGAGCGCTTGCTTAGACTGTGTGAGGTCCTGGGTTCAATCTCCAGAATCTTAAAAAAAAAATTTGGCAAATAACTGAATAGTACTATTTAAATGTCACCTTTAGCATATGATGAAATTCTCTTACATGTCATTCAATGCATTGGATTATTCATAAAGAGAAGAAAAGGTGATAAATGGCCCCTTTAGAGCACTTAGTAGAGAAAGACTTGTAACTTTTGTTTTTTTATTTTGACCTCCTGAATAGAGTTTCCATGAATAGATTCCAAGAAAGACACTGATTTGGGATAAATAGAATTATTCATTTATTCAAAAATGTTAAATATTCCTTATTCTTAATCAGTAAAATATACTATAAAATATTCAACCTTGCTGATAGTTATCCATTCAGATTTTTATGAAATACCTATTATTGGTAGGCTCTGTGTTAGGTGCTGGAAATTCAGAGATGAGTAAGCCATTGTTCTTCCTTCCATAAAGCTTACAGGCTAAGCAAGGAGAGAGGCTAAAGAATAAATAAATTTAATGGTGTGCTGTGTCTAAACTAGAAAGAAATGGCAAAGTATTTATAGCTTCATTTCCTAATAGAAACCATAAATTCAGGATAAGAACTAGGCAGCCAAGTTTTTACTATCTTTCCCCAAAGCATGCAGAGTTTGTCTCCTCTCACTGCATGCAAAAAAAACAAGAGCTAGGCCCACATGTGAAGCTGCCGTTGAGGGTCCCTCCAGCTTAGCTCTAGCTTTCCCTCAGATTTGAGTCACTGTCTGTACATTTCATGGAGCCTTGCTTCCTGGAGTTACTAAGAGCTAGGCAATATGGATTGCTCATCTGTGCCCCCTCCAAGAGTCACATGTTGAAATCCTATCACCCCCTTGGGATGGCTTCAGGAGGAAGGGCCTTTGGACCTTGAGAGGTGCTTAGGTCATGAAGGTAGAGCCCTTATGATAGGATGGGGGCCCTGATAAGAAGAGACACAAGAAAACTTGTTTCCTCTCCCTCGTTCTTGTGCTCTCTGGCATCTAAGAGGAAGGCCATTTTAAAACCAAGAATCAGGCCCTCACCAAACACTAGATCTTCCAACATCTGGATCTGAGATTTCCCGACCTTGGGAACCATTAGGAATAAATTTCTGTTGTTGAAGCCACCAAATCTGTGGTATTTTTGTTATATCGGTCTGAACTAAGACATTGGGTATGAAAGCAGAAAAAGTGCAAGACAATCCTTCTGAAAGCCTCTGAAAACTGCCAGAATCACAGATAGCTATTCAGGCCAATCATCAGACTGATGGTATGTGTGAGGAATGACAGCACTTCCTAAGCACACACATAATGAAATCTAATTCGTATTCAGAAATAGGAAAAGAAGTTTACGCGGTCAAGTTCTAGGAAAACCTAGTCCTCATCTGAGAACTGAGAATCACTATTACACATTGGCCCTGGTTCCATCTCTCTAAGCCATGCTGTAAGAGTGAGCTAATGCTAGTTGCAGTGGTGTGAATCTGTAATCCCAGATATTCAGGAGAATGAGGCAAGGGGATCGCAAGTTTGAGGTGAATGTACACAACTTAGCAAGACTCTATCTCAAAATTAAAAGCCTTGAGTATGTAGCTCAAGTGGTAGAGCATTTGTTCAGCATGCAAGGAGTCCTGGGTTCAAGCCCCAGTAATGCAAAAATAGAAAAGTGAGTTACCTACAATAGTGGCCACTAATTACAATTAGGGTTTTCTGGAGAAATAACCAATATGATATATAGATACAAATACAGATATAGACACATGAAGGAGATTCGTTGTAAGAAACTGGCTTACATGATGTGCAGGCTGGCAATTCTGAAGTCTGAAGGTCAGGTGAAAAACAGACTTAGGTAAGAGTTGATTCCCACATCCCCAGAACAGCAGGCTGAAAACACAGGCAGGGTTTCTACGCTGCAGGCTTGAGGAGAATTTTTCTACTACAGAAAACTTTAGTCTTCTAAAGACCTTGAGGCCATCAGGCAATTGAAGCCTTCAACTGCCTGATGAGAACCACCCATGTGACAGAGGATAATCTGCTGTGTTCGAAATTCACTGATTTAAATGTTCATCACACCTTTAGGAAATACTTTTAGAGTAGCATCTAGACGGGCATTTAACCAAACAATTGATACTACAGCCAAGCCAAGTTGACATGTAAAATTAACCTTATCAGACTGACTCATTACCTGTTTTTAGAATACCTGGTTATATCTCTGAGCTACAGACAAATTCTGTGGTACTTGTAAATGCTTCAAATTATCTTTTTTTTTTTATTTTAGTGGCACATTTTAAATCTTCTTTCCAAGAGTGGGAATGGGATGTTTCTTTAGACACAGGTCGATATTTAGCCAGTACTCACTTTTCCACACTATCAGTCTAGTAACTGTTGTTAGTAGGTGTTAGTGGTCTTGAATATCAACCCCGTCTTACCTGATATTTGTACAGTGGGTTACCATTTAGATATTTCTTTTTAAAATGTTAATTGTTTAAACTACCATTAAAGTGTGGACTTTAAGGTCTTTGTTCATTTCTCTAATATGCGAGTGAAGAAATTTTGATATGCCTATAACTATAGAATTTGTATTAAACTTCCAGCCATATGAATAGTATTACATGCCTTTAAAATACTTTTCCAGGGTTTTATTTATGCATGTGAATTCCTTTTTAACTAAAAGTATTAAATTTTTTCCAGAAAAATATCCATTTCCGTCAGAGGCAGAAATGCGTTTTATAAGAAATGTAAGGATATGAAGAAGGATAGAATCCAATAAATTGAGAAATATTTCTAAGTCTAAAAAATTAGATGATAAGAAAAAGAGATAATAAAAGAAGTCACAAAATCAATGAAGCAGATCTGTACTCTGTGGAAATCCTATTAACAGTTTGAGATAATCTAGCAATCATTTTCAAGCACCATGATATTCATAAATAGTAAAATTTTGTAATTTCTAAGACTGGCTAAGATTTCTAAACAAGATCAGAGAATCTTCAAAGTGTCACAGAATTATAAAATGAATATAATAATGATTAGACTTTTGTTAACAAGTAGTAGTACTAGTCAGCACACTATGTTGCTTTTTTTACACATTGCCCTGGGTATTATATTCTTACCTAACAAATGATGATGCTTGCAAAATAACTATAAAATCATTTTAGTGATCCATAACTTTTTGATCTAGTTTATAAGCATTCTGTAATTTACTTCGTTTCCTTGGGCAAGAAATGTTGCTGACTCATCCATGTGTTAGGTTGTTTTAGTAGCAAAAGATGTCAGTATAGACAGAAAGATGTGGCAAATACTAAACAATGGTAGATTATGAGCTAATTTAAAAATAAAAGAAAATTCAGCCCAGAGTCCAAGTAATAAGGAAACATGTGAAAACATCCCCTTCCCCCCTCCCATGGCTGATCAGCAAGGACTCTGGCATGTGAATAAAGGCTCAAACTTTGTCTTCAGGGGATGGCACCAACCCACCTCCTTAGCCCAGGTAAAAGGAAACCCCTTCCCTCCTCACCCTAGAGGAGAGGAAACTCCTAACTGAATCACTTCCGAGAGCTCTGCTTCACATCCAGCGGGGCTGGAGCCATCCAGACAGAACTGATCCAGCACGATCACTGCTAGGTTAGCGCTAGGCAGACTTGTCTACCAAGAAGCTCCTGACAACCTAGGTCTGGTATCACAGCCCAGGATTCCATTGTTCTACTCCTTAGTGAACAAATCGTTCAATTTTAGAGGTCTTCAGAAAAGTAGGAAATTTTTAAAAGAGCCCTGCAAATCAAAAAGTAATTGTCTTTTATGCAGGTAGTAGTTCCAATGAGGCAATCCAAGTAAGATGAGTCTATCTCCCTCCAGGCCATAAGTTTCATTAGTCCAACCACCTCCAACCACCAGTCATTCTAGGCACCCACCCATGAGGAGAAGCAATGGAAAGGTCTGTGAAGCAAAAGGTGAATGTGTTTTGGTAAATCAGTCAGAAGGAAAGGAAGATTCACTTAGGGGCAATCTGATCAGGCTGCAAAAAACAATGACTCAGCAAGGCCAGACTCACCACACGCATTAAATTCTGCAATATAGTGTAATAGCAGGGAACTCATCTCAAGATGAGTTCAACAGTGTCAGTGAGGTCTCGTGCTCTCTGATTACATTATATATATTTGACTCAGTATCTTTTGCATATAGAGAAAAACATGAGAAAAATTTTCTGACAGCTGTACTTTTGAGAGAGTTGTTACAACCTAAAGGCAATGGTATTGAGTGACATCAAGCAGGTACTAGAGGCAGACAACCAGGGTCCCAGGACAGCACTCAATCTTCAACAAGCGAAAAGTGAGCCCTTTGCAAATGAACCAGTAAGCTGTACCTAAGCCCAGGACAAGGCCCTGTGATTCAGAACAGCTGCTGCTGAGAAGGGAGATGTCATCTCTTCTTTGTAAGAGAGAATCTTTTTGTTGACGTCTAGTACTCTGAGTAACTACTTTGACCATAATGATAAGCAGTGTATTAGTTATGATTATTCTCTTATTATTTTGTGAAATTTTATTTTATTGTTTCATAAAACAAATAAAATAAAAATGAAATAGCCTGAAGTTCTTATCCCACATAACTTATTCATCCCAAGAAAACCTAGGTGGCATTTGGGGATGAGGAAAGGATGGCTTAATTAAATATGTGGCTCTTGACTGAAGCAACCCTGAGTCTCAAAGATGGGGCCACTTCAACGCCATCTATAGACACAGTTCTATCCCAACCTCCAGCTAAGTGTTCCCAGACACAGATTTTGTAAATGTTGCTTGTACATATTACAAGCACAGACACACAATATGGTTCTGCTCTAACACTCTGATATTTAGTAGAAAGAAATCATGACAATAGAGCCAACAGTTAATTCGTATCCTAACTCTACCATCATTCAATGTTTGATTTTGGAAACAAATGTCACTGAACTTCCCTTAGCTCTATTAAGGTCCACAAAGATTATGTAAGCACAAGTGAATCAACTGGTAAGTGAAAATGCTACATAAATTTCCAGCAAGTTTCTCTCTTGTTCAGGAGTAGATAATTATCCTGATATTGTCCCATAATTCTCTGCTATTCTAATGTGTCTGAGATTAGAATTCAAACAAAATGAATGCCATTTGTCTTTCTTCACTCTCCTTCGTCTCTCTGGGTTATCAAATCCTGTCCTGTAATATTCTGCTCTGACTGAGTTTCTCTCCAGGACTTGCTTCTGCCTTCTCTTGAACATCTGTTCACACTCTCAGGACTCTAAGTCCCAGGTGCCAGATGTCTCCAGTCCCCTCAGCCAAGAGTCAGTCCAAGTGTCTCTGGCTGCTGCTGGAAGTCCAGCGCAGTGTCTACAGCCATTCTTGAGTCCAGTGAATTCCAAATTCCCAACTCAGTTTACTAACTCTATCTTCTAAATTCAAGTATCTCTATGTGGGTGGGGGACACTGTTCACAAAACTCCCCAATTTCATTTGCAGTGCTGAGGGAGGCAGAGAGAACAGGGCCTGTCTGTGTCTTTTGACGTCATGTCAGGGGTTTGTAAGCCTCAACACTGAGCTAATTAACCTCTCAAAATCCCAGATGCCTGCCTGCCTTCCTTTGTCATTTTTTCCACTGCTACGAAGCATGGCAGAAAGCAGATATTGTGAAAAAACCTGTTCAGTGAGAATCCCAGAAGGGCTTTTACCTGCTATAGAGACCAAGAAGAGAGTTTATCAAGAGAAATTCCACAGATTGGAGGTCAAGCTTTGTACGTAAAGTGACATTTGGTTTATAATTGGTAGCTTTATTCACAGTTTCTCAAAACTGAAAAAAAATGTCCATCCTGTGGTATATGAATAAAAGCTTACACTTTTCCACTGCGATACAATGAAATAAACAACTATTTATATGACAACACATACAAATCTCCAAAGCATTATTTTAAGTTTAAAAAAAGCAAAAGTCAGGGGTCAGGGATTTAGCTCAGTGGTTCGAGCACTTGCCTCACAAGCATGAGGCCCTGAGTTCAATCCCCAGCACCAAAAAAAAAGAGAAGGAAAGCAAAAATCAAAAGACTATCTGCTGGACAAAACAGAACTGCCCGAATGGAAAGGATTAGGAGTTGCTTGCACTGGTGGCAGGAGGGTGACTATATCTAGGGTCATGAACATTTTGAAGTGATGGAAAAATTCTATATTCTTGTTAGTACATTTATCAAAATTCATACAACTATACACCTAAAAATGCTGATTTCACTAAGGTCATGTAAAGTATGCTGCAATAAATCTGACTTTTAAAAAAATTCAAATGAAGAACAGCAGAGTTGTTACCTCTTTGTTCATTAGTTTCCTGGTGTTTAAAACACATGAACTTGAGCTGTGTCCCAAGTTATAAGGTCCAGGAACACGTCCAGCCATCTTCTGAAGATTCGGAGAGCCACAGGGAGATTGTGGTCCCCTGCAGCAGTGGCAGCCACAGCCAGTGCTCAAACGGGAGTGCTCCCCTAGGAACCTCCTATGCCTGGAATCATTTGCCTCAGCAGAGTTCCTCACCTTACCAATGTCAGCATTTTGGCTTGGAATTCTCCACCGTGGTGGGCTGGCCTGTGCATTGTAGGATATTTAGCAGTATTTTTGCTCCCTATCCACTGATGCCAATGGTACACCCCCCTCTAGTCGGACAACCAGACATTGTCAAGTGTCCCCTGGGCAGCAAGGCAAAATGACCCCCATTGAGACCCACTATGCTGCATGGAAAGTGGGCACTGAAGCAAAGCCACTGCTCCTCTGTACCATCAGAGAGATTTACAGCGGAGATGGACTGACCACCGCTACCATGGAGTAGCTCTCGGAAAACATAAGCCCCGTTAGGAATTTATTTGATACATTACAAGGCTAGGTTCAGTATATAGGAATGTGAAAAGAGTCCTTTGGCGATTAAGAAGACAATCAAAACTTAGAAAAACAGAAGTCTAGGATGAAAAGATCCTATCAAGAGCTCTCACCACTATTATAGCCTGTTTACTGGAACAATTAAAACATAACAGAAAAGAGTTATTTTTAAAACTGAAAGTTAACAAAAATCTGAAAAAAAAGATTTTTTAAAAGCATACAAAAATTCAGTCTTGCTTTAATCCTCTCTTGTTTCAAGCTGAAAACACAACAGAAATAATAGCTAAAACATCATAAAAACAACTACAGTCAATCTTGAAATCACGATTCACTTAGAGCTCTAACCTAGAAATGAATGAGGAAGCAACTTGTTAACCTAAATGCCAATATTTAAAGGATACCACAAAACCGAGTGCAAGTAATTCACACAAAAATCAAGTTAAGGCTCATTTAGTTCAGATAAAATCCAGAGAAATCAACAAATTCAGAGAGAAAACTGGATGCAGACAAGAAGTTCATATCAGACAATAACAAATAATAATAACTCACAGTATAAGACAGAGCAGTAATTGCCTAAGAATTCTTAGTAGGAGTTTGTTTAGCAACTCTTACTATTTGTCCAAGACCTAATAGCCACAGAGCATTTTGTAATGCGTAGAGTTTGACATGATGATCAAGACCTTGTGAATGGGGTCTTGTGTGAGTCTTGCTCAGAATCAGAACTTTGAAACTAGAAAAGCTTATTTGCAGCTTAATTGTTGCAGACAATTAGATACAGTGAGCTGGACAGAGTAGTAAAAAAGTAGAAAATAAGACCTTTTAAAAGCCATTATTTAGATTTCTGCAAAATTTGAAAGGATACAAAATAAATTTGTTCTTCCTGAACATCAAAGGCTATTTCATAAACAAGAGATACTTTTGTTTTTGAACACATTAATCTCATTACACTGAGGTGGAGTTCTTAGTGACTTAACTTTTAAGTATATTTCACTAATACTGTGAGATCAGCATCTAGTTGTTCCATTTAAACACTTCAGAATGGGTGCACGAATGATTAAAGAGAAAGAAAAAGCAACTGAGTGGCCTATATATCACTTAAATTTGGAAAAAGAAGAAAAAATTGATTTAAGAACAATCTATATACTGTGCATACTAGGACTGAAAGGACAAAATTTAGAAATTGACTAGATGATTAAAAAAAAGAGAAGGGAAGTAATGGTTTTGCACCATAGCTGGAGAAAGTTTAATCAAAACACCATGGGGCTGATCTTGGGAAGATATTATTCTTTTCTGAATACTAGTGTAAAAGATTATTCTTTACCCAGTATCTATTCTTTTTTCTGACAGCAGAGCCTCTTGTACTTTGGGAATGGAGTACCAGAAAACAGACTGCATTTTTTTTTTTTTTTTTTTGTGGTGCCGGAGGTCGAACTCAGGGCCTTGTGCTTGCAAGGCAAGCACTCTAATCACTGAGCTAAATCCCCAGCCCCCAGACTGCATTTGTAATTGCAGAGAAATGTGTTATTTGAGAATTGCCATAAATCTAGCAGCTCTTTAAGCAGAGGCTTTGGAGGTTCTCACTTTGCATGTCAGCTAACACCTTGCTGAGCATCTGCTCCTGCCTGTCAATGTAACCTTTTAGAGGAAGCCTGTGAAAGCTCTTGTCCGTAATTCAGCTCTTCAGGAATTTTCAGACCGGAAGTGTCGTACTACCTTAGTCTATGGTACAGGATGAACTGAGATAAGTCTAACTCATGCCCTCCTCTGCCTTCATCATGTGGGCTACGTGTGTGTATTTATCGCCAAGTATGCTTCGGCCTTCTTTTTTTAACAATGCTGACCAAGGTAAGACCTAAGAAAACCTGTTTGTTGCTGAATTTCAGACAACAGTGTTCAGTTAGCCTGATTCTCACAAGTAACTCACACATTACAGTGATACTTTGGTTGTCGAACTAAATTCGTTCCAAATTCGTGTTCAAACACCAAAAAGTTCAAAACTGAACACATTTTTCCCATAAGAAATAATGGGAAACCAAGTAATTGGTTCTGAGGCTCAAAAATTACACTTATAAGTTCATTTTTCCAGAACTTTAATAAATTCTGCAATGATTTCCTTCTCTAACTCTATGATGGTTCTCACAGTTTTCCTCGTAGCTTTACTGCTGGTATCACCAACTTTCTTTGGAGTCGTGGTTATGATATTCTACACAGAAAAGCACCAAGAAAAGCACAGTGATGAATGTTTTAATGCACTAACACAAGCACTATATGTTGTCTGGGTGAGAGTGGCGCTTGGACTGAAGCATCACCCCTTTGTGTCCGTGATGAGACGCCACACGTGGCTCAGTCTCCCCCATACAGGTTCTTTGAAGTTGGACTTTCGCTTTGACTATCGAGCAAAGTTACATACACCAAGCAGAATTTTTTTCAAAGTGCTATTCGAGTAGTGGAAAGTTCAAGCTTGGAGCCGTTCAACAACTGAGGTATCACTGTCTTTTATTTGTTCCAAAATGAAAACAAAGCAATACATAAGATTTCATGTATTTCTTGTTCGACCTAAGTCACCATACTCCTGACTCTAATTCGGTTTATTTTTGACAATCTGATTTGGAAAAATATGAAGACAGGCTGAATAGAAAATCTTCAGATCACTTGTATCAATTAAGATTCTTTTTTGCTAAAAAACCTGGTGAACATGATAGGTGATATCTCTAAAAGGCTGACATGACTATAGGAAGACATGTGGTGTATTAATAATATGAATTCATGAAGACTGGTCAATTTGGCTTTACGAATTTATTTTAAAGATTATGCTTAAAATCATTGCAGATGTATATATAGAGAGATTCTAAATCCTTATTAGAAGACAAAAATCATGTAAGTTATTTTAACAATGTTTTATATAATTAAATTAAGACATTTTTAGCTAGAAAACTAAAAATCAAAAAAGTTAAAGGACAATAAAATACCATGAAACTACCAATACAGGAAGCCACACTACCTCTAGGGTTAGAAGAACACAGAGAGGGGAATCAAACTAATGAAAACTTAGCCCCTGGGCAAGAGCTGATGGAGGAGGATACTTCTCTGCTGGAGGAGATGTCTCTGAACACAGACAAACCCGGTGGGCAGGGGTGCAGACTTCCCCAGAGGGATTCTGACTGGTGGCTGCTGGTGTATCTGAGGGCCTCGATGCAATTGCTTCTACAAAGGTTGGAAAATCCACAAACATGATTCAGTTTCTTCAGTGAGAACCAAGCGCCATTGTTAGAGTGAGGAAATGAGACTGGTATGATAATGACAGGAAACCAGAGTGTCAGCAAATGGGAAGGACTTCCTTCTTTCCTCCTCCTCCAAATTTATCATTCGCTTTAGTGCCCCCATTTGTCAGGGTCTAACAGAAAGCCATCTGACACAGAAATCCTGTTTGCCAAATCCAGTCCTAACATCACAGAACAGAGGATGGAGTTAGACCTGAAGTACAATTGCTTAATAACTACTCACCATCCACATACACTATTTCTGCATATATTTGAACTTTCAGTGACCAAAAGAACACCACGTTCAGACACGACATAATGGAACTATCCTTTAAACAAAAGAGGGCAGTCTCAGCTTCTCCCCAAAACATAGAGATGAAAAGCCTCACCTGTCATTGTATCCCTCTTTGAATTAAGTTCATCACACCACAGATTCAGTCACAGCCACATATAAAAGTTATCTAAAGATTATGTTGTAAAGTTTACCTCTCACAAGACCTGAATAAGATTCTAAAGAAAAGGAAAATACAGGGGGGAGAGAGAGAGAGAGAGAGAGAGAGAGAGAGAGAGCTGCAGCTGTCCTCACTTCTATAAGGTCACACAGTCATTGTTGATATTTCGAACACTTCTTTTCTGCATCCCACTCAAATTTCCTTTGCCCTCAGTCGGTCAGGTGCTCACCTAATGAAAAGCCTCTCTGTCACCCATGGTGAATTTACAAAGATTCTAAAATTCCATTTGTCCTATCTTCTTTTAGTTGATGTGATTCTATTGACTTTTACTCTTGGACAAAAATCTAAGAATCTCAGAGAATTTTCTGAATTCTGAATACTTTCTTCATTGTATACATTGCATACTGGATTGCAAATACTTTCTCATTGTCCCATTGGGAACTCAATTCCCCAATGGAAATCAGTATCAATGTAATAAACTAATCTTTTTTCTTCCCCTGTTAGTTCAAAGACATGAGTTCTCCAAAGGACTGTCTCAACTTTTATTCGACAGAACCATTGCTGTGCCCACCTTGGGAACCAAGATCACCAAACTACCAAAGCTTACACTTGTAAGAAACAGAAGCAAAAGCTCTATAAGTGGATTGAAAGAAGCTTTCTTATTTATATGTTTTGCTTGCTAGACCCGTGTGATGGTCCATGTACTCAGGCTGTGGGAAAGGCAGCCCCGTATACTGGTTGTTCTATAAATTGGAGGGTAAATCCCCCCTCTTAATTCTTTAATGATCATTACGACATTGCTATGGAGTTAATGCTCAGAGAAGCATGAGAAACTGAAGAATTTTTCCTGCTCGTGGACCCATACGGGTATTGTCCCAGAGAATGTGTTCAATCAAGCAGGTGGAGAGTCCAGAGAGAAGGAGTGAGAGAAAGAACCGTTCTGTAGGGCCTTTTATTGGTAGTCATGGAGTATATAAGGAAAATGCTTAAGGGGTTAACACCGGTGTGTCTGAAAATCACTAGGTCATAGTCAGGGATGGCAAGAAGGGGAATTTGTGGCAGAGACCATCCTGATCACACTGGTGTACCAGGCCCCCTGGTAGGGGTGTTCACAGCCTGCATATGGGCGCAGTGAGGCACTGAGAAGATACTAGGTTTTTAAATTATATAATAAAATGTTGCAGCCCATAATGGAGCCACAATATTTTTAGCTTGATCTCTCCTAATCTGCATCATAACTGAAACTTCAGTAAGCTATTCTATCATTGTATTAAGCCAATTTATCTGGGCAATAAGATAAAGATGAATCAGTTTCATGGCATGAGCCCATTTTCAAGAGATTGATTTTTCCATGAGATTGATTACTTAATCAGAAGAATTGTTGCATAAAATAGTTTGACAATAACACAGATTTGTAAAGAATATCATGGCCATTATATTATGGGCTAGGAAGGCAAATCTGTATCAGAAAGTATGCGCATTCTAGTAAAGCCTGGTATCCCCGGATCCATGGTAAGTCAGTCACCATGTGGCTGGCTAGGGCTATCTGAGAATACCATGTCAGGGGTTCAGTACTGATCTCTGTTCTTGACAAGGTACACTGTCAACAGAAGCAGTGACCCACGGGAGATTAAATCCATGTTGCTGGGCCTGTGAAAGCTTCTATCCCTGCCTCCCTGGTTATTTTGTGCATAATTATTGTGCAAGCACTGACGTGCCTAGGACAGACTAAGGGACACCCACATGTGTTGTTTTGTTCAAGTATGAAAATTCTCCTCCACCATGTAATTCACAAGACACAAATCTCTTTACCTATTCTAAAGGATTTAACCACAAACCTCTTCCCAAGAACTTCTTTTCACCAACCATCCAATCTATTCTTTCCAAGCCTCTGATTATCCTGCTAAACCATTAGAAACTACCCATGGAACACTACAGATCGGTAATTCTGACTATCTCTCTGCCCTGACAAAGTGCACAGCCAAATGCAATCTGAAGTTTTAGTGTAGAAAAAGCAAGTCATACATTAACATCTTTTGTCTGGGAAAAAAAAAAA
>PVJO010017462.1:0-39147 GCA_004026905.1 Hystrix cristata | reverse complement strand
GACTTGTCCACGGGCAAGAGTGAGGGTCCGAATGTGGATGGCGCAGGCGTAGAGGAGCTTGTTGAGGACCACAAGGAGGAGCCGACAACAGGAGAACTTGCTGAACTCCAGAGCGAGCAGCAGAAGGCGCCTGCTGGGGAGCCTTCCACTGAGGAAGAGGAAGACAGGGGAGAGGTTAGCGGTGATGGGAGAAAATCCATTTTGAGAAAATGGAGTGAGTGCCAGGATTTCTTTGAGAAGCACCGTCCCAACATAACTGAATCTGATGAATGATAATGTTGTCTCTCATTTCTGGAGGCTTATGCAGCACAGGAAAAAACATGTGACATTAGACAGATTTCTCATCAAAATTGATCCTGCAGCTAAGAGACAAAGAAGAGAAGGAACCCCTGTAGAGCGCTTGGCTAGCAAGCACAAGGCCATGAGTTTGATCCCCAGCATCCCCCTCAAAAAGAAAAAAAGAAACCCCTGAAGGAGATCTCCTTGGTGTCCTTATGGAGGGTGACTCTCCCTCCCAACAGTAACCTCCTCCCCAACCACCACCCGACCCTCTATGCTGGAAATTGCCTCAAACAAGGTTAGTGTTCTCTCTCTTCATACTGCACTGTACTGTACTGTATTTTGTTTCATATTTTTACAGCTAAAAACACACATATGATTCAGAATGGTTTAACCTTATTTATATTAAACCTTATGGGGAAATTTGATGCAGTTTACAACCAATTCGGTTGGTGATGAGAAGTGTGGAACAAATTAAGTTTGTGAACAGAGGTACCACTGTATTATATAGGAGGTATGATCGAGAAATATGCTGGAGGTTAAAATGTTTTTAAATTGATTACAGTAAAAGACACATTGCCATTAAGTTTCATAAAAATATTCCCCCTAGATTCAAATATACTTATCCCATCATTCTTGCCACTTTCTGAAGCAGTTCTGAAATTCCTTTCTTTAGTTGTGCTATCATGGCTGCCTCCCTGTCCCGAAACAATTCAATGTTTCGTGGTCACTTTGGCTTTGAGCAAGTGCCGGAAGTTGCGCTGGACGGCACTCCGGAACAGCATTCACTGTGTTTTTCAAAGACACGTCATAAAGACATGAAAGGATGGGGACCCATGACAGGAATTGTCAGAGACCCCACAGCAGGCGACCCTGGTCAGCACCTGAGAGTGGCAGCAGAGCTTGAGGACCTCTTTTGCTCCTCTGCAAGCACTGTGACCTCTGGGGCAAGAGCAGCAAAGATAGCACCTCAGTGCAGGCACGTTAAAGCAAAACTAGGGACCAAACTAAGCCGGGGTCTGTGGGGCCGCTCACGGCATGGAACGTGGGTGTTGGCTCTGAAGAGTGCCTCTTCAGCCCCTCATCTGTACATGGGGCACAGGTACCAGGGGAGGTGAGATGCCGAAGTCTCCCTGAAGCCACCTCAGCAGGGACAACAGCAGATAGAGTACTTCCTTGGAATACCAGCCTCCCCTCTCCGTGCTCTCTACCAAAGTCCTTCTGTCACATTTGGGGACAAGAACTGCTGCTCTGCTAGGACGAGCATCTAACCGGGATCATAAACTCAGCACCAGTAACAAATTAAAGGAACACAGTTTAGACAGGAAGACACTTTATTTGTAATAGTGTGTGCGTGCAGGGGGATAGAAAGGTGCCCCAGAGAGATAGGTGGGGGTCTCTGGAAAGATGGAGATATATATGTGCATGTATAGGTAGGAGTATATATTTTTATATTTTTATATACTGAACAAGAGACTTCTCTTATCTTTTCAAGTTAGACAGCCCCTGCCCCCCTTGTCTCTCCTGCATTTTACTCGAGGTGGGGAGGGACAACTATCTCAGCTCCTTGGATTTGTGTATTTCTTTCTCCCTCTGTGTGTATGTGTGTTCTGTCTGTTAGCTACCTCCCTCTAATAAGTCCCTAATGTCACCTGTGTTATTTTGTGTCTTTTTTTATCTGTTTTTTTTTTCTTTTTTCTATCTTTGTCCTTGAGACTGCTTCCAAGGGATTTTTTTAGGACAGTTTTAGCCCCTTTCAGTTAGGATTATCCAGAAAACTTAACGAGGCCCTTACTTTGTTCTTCTCTGCCTATAGACCTTGCCCCTATACCTCTCTACCCTCTGATGCTCCTCCTACCAAATCCTGTTCACTCTGCCAACAGGCTGGCTCTTGCATCTGCCCACTCCCCTCTGTGTGGGTCCCTGGACCAAGCTACCTTTCCCAGTCTTTCTGGGAATGCAGTGACAGCTTCCTTCCCTACCAAAGCTAGTGGTTTCCCTGCCACGAAGCCAATGGTCTCCCACTTGCGTCGGCTCCCCACTTTCTACCCCACAGTTTCTGTAGGCTTCCTCAAGTCTTTATTGCCTCTGCAACCTCACAGCCTTTGCACACACTGGGCTGCCCCCTCCCCTCAGCTAGGTTAATTCCTGCAGCTAGGTTAATGTCTGCAGGGCAGCTCTGCTCCTGGAGGCTCAGGAGAGCAACATGAAGAGGGAGAGCTGGGGTAGGTGGTCCTGTAGAAATTTCCTCCATCTTCACACAGGTTGGTTATCCTACCCTGCTCCTCCAAGTTCCCATGGAGGTCTCAACTTGACTACACCTCCCAAGATTTTGCTGTGCTTACTCTGGGTGCATCCTGGGTCACAGGAGTTTTCAAGGGTCTTCAGGTAAATCTTATGTTGCTCAGCATTGAGAATCACTGTTACAGTGTGAGGATCTTGGGTGAGTTGTTCAGAAATTCTTCTTTCTGCAAGCATCCCATGTGCCAGGCACTAATTAAGCATCACAGGGCTTGTCCCATTGAAGCCTTACCACAGCTACCTGAGGTGAAGATAATAATCTCCATTTGCAAATGAGGACAGTGGGTTTTGGAGAGAAGGAACTCGCCAGCATCCTATAGATCCCAATGGCAGGGCCAGAGCACAATCCCGGGCATGCCTCTCTCCAAAGCCCATATCCCCAGCCATTTTAAATCATGTGCCCACCCCAGGTTTTCCTCGGGAGCACAGAGAATCCCAAATCTTACAGTCCTCTTGGGTATAAAATATGGGAGAAGTCAATGAGAAAAGACCCAAACTATTGAAACATGTGTTTTGTTTCTGATGTCAGATCCTGCAAATACCACAAATCACGTAAGCCTGACCTTCCGTCCCTGGGAGCAAAGTACAGCATGACTTTAAATAGACCAGAGTCATGACTGCAGAACTCAGGCCAGCAATGAACTTTCTGAGGCATGAATTGCTTAACCGACTCCCTCTGCTTGCATTATAAAGAAGCCTGCTTCATGTTCATGTGCAGAAGCCCCTTGAAACCTGTGAAGGTCAGTGGCTGGGGATCAAGGTACACAGCCGGTCCCCGTCACCCTCGGGCTTCCATTCAGACATTTGCTGCAAATTTTCTTTTCAATTTAGTCCTCACCAGTAATCCATGACCTGATTAGATATAAAGAGACTTTCAATGATTTAGATAATAACATCTTACATTTATAAAGCAAGTACTTTGTGAAAAGTACTTTCACAAAGATGTCATCTTCCTGGGTTAGGAGATTCAATATTGCAAAACTGTTGATTCTCCCCCAAATCAGTGACAAGGACTGAGCACAAATCTCAAGAAACTGTGCAAGATGGAGATGCATCCTCAGATCAGGAGAACTTTGGGGGTAGGGAATCAAAGGGAAACTTCAGAAAATTCCAAGGAGGGGCCAGGAATGATCTTAATTGTTTTTAACAGTGCCCATCTCTAGGTGATGTCCAGGTGCTTTTTGTTTAAGATGACAGGAGTTTTTCTAATGCAGCCTCCTGTTTTTCTTTTTCTGGTGTTTTCCTCACAATTGGCCTTTTTCCATGTGTCTCCTGACTTCATTTTGTAAGTTGTGTAGGCGGTTGTGTAGGTAGACTCTAAGACTAATGTAAGACCACTTTGGTTGGGGAGGAAGAAAGAAAAGAGAAATTGGTTTGTCTCCAGGTGCACTTGCCTGCTTGGGTTGCCATAACAAAGTGTCACAGACCAGGTGGCTTAGTCAACAGAGATTTATTTCCTCATAGCTTTGAAAGCTAGAAGTCCAAGGTCAAGTTTATAGCAGGGTTCGTTTATCCCGAGGCCTCTCTCCTTGGCTTGCAGATGGCCGCCTTCTCCTTGTGTCCTCACATGGTCTTCCCTCTGTGTGTGTCTGAGTCCTAATCTCCTCTCTTACAAGGACCTCAGTGAGATTGGATTAGGATGCACTGTCCTGACCTCATTTTAACTCAATTACCTCTTGAAGACTGTATCTCCAAATAGAGTCACATCCTTAGGTAGTAAGGGTTAGAGGGTTAATATGAATTCTGGGGGACACAATTCAGTCCCTAATACTTAGGGATCCCTGATGTGAACTCAGCTGCTCTAGACCAGCTGAGATTGAACCCCAAGGAAGTGGTGACTGTAGCTTTCTTTCCCCATCATGGTGGTCTTGGTCTTCCCCAGGCTACTTTCTTCTAATTGTGTCCCCAAGTGTCCAGGCTGATTCCCACACCATCCATGGGTCTGGGACAGGATTCTCCATGGCTCTAAACCCGCTTCAATGTTTCTTCCTCCCTCTTCCATGGAGGTCTCTTTCTTTCTAGGAAGAAGAAGCCTCTCCAGCTCCTGCCAATGTCATGATCAAGTCAGAGGTGAACGTAAGGGAAAATCTAGGTGAAGAAGACAGAGTAAGTGTCAGACAGGGGAAGGGAAGGAAAGTTTGGGGCTGACTATGCATTGGCATATGACCTCTGGTGCTTTATTTTTAGTGCCACTTTATAATATGCCACCTCCTCCTCCTGGTCCCCACTTCTCACACTATGCAGCCACATGGTGCCAGTTGACAGTGGGTGAAGCAAGTCCAAGTTGATCGTGTCTGTGCCATTTGCTAGATGTGGGACCTTGGCCAGGTTGCCTAATCTTTGGGAGCCTTGGTTTCATCATCTACATAGATGAGGACAGTAATAACTACCGTACAGTGTTATGGGGAGCATTGCTTGGAATCATTGCTTGTAAAGTGCCTGATACTTGGAGTTAGGGCTCCTGCATTCTTCCCCATTCTCATGTTGAAGTCCTAAACTTCAGTACTTCAGAACATGAGTGTATTTGGAGACGAGATCTTTAAAGAGTAATTAAAATTAAATAGGCCTAATGGAGAGGGTTCTAATCCAATCTGACTGGTGTCCTTATGAGAAGAGACCATGATACACACACAGACCACACAAGGATGAGGGACAAGACAGCTCTATCTGCAAGTCACAGTGAGTGCCTCAAGAGAGACCAACCCCTGCCAACACCTTGACCTTGGACTTCCAATCCCCAGAATCATGAGAGAATAAATTTTTATTCTTTATCTCACCAATCTGTGGGTTCTTGTTATGGCAGCTCTAGCAAGCAGATTCCAGGCTGGTCATGACAGAGGAAATCTGAAGCTGTCCCTGAATCTTCCTCAGTTTCCCCCAGGTATTTTCCAAATAAGAGAGAATTGGGTCCACTCAGAACAGACCCTCCTCAGAGCCAATGACACGATGGTTCCAAGAATCAAGGATAAGATAAATTGCAAGTGAATATGAGAAGACTTAAATTTTCTTTCAAGTCATTTGTGGAGGAGGGGGCTTTGGAATGGTAAAAGGAACAGAATGGGAGGAAGTAAATGATTCAGGAAAGAAAAAAATAATCAAAATGTGTTCATGGATCCCAGGGAGCTCAGCCTCTGATGACATAGTCATTGTGAACAGTGCTTCTACTGATACCTGTTAGTTCTTTCTATATAAACTGCAGAGTTCTCAGGTAACCCCAAGAATAAATGGGTTTTCTGTTAAGCAGCATACTCAAGTCTGCAGGATTTTAGCCCAGGTCCTGTGATTTTTCATTCCCCAGTCTAGCAGTTGAGGGACTGGCCGCTCATCTTCACTGGTAAGGTGGAACAAGGAGATTAAAGGATTTATTACCTGAACATTCCAGAACTTTCCAAGCAAATCTATTCCTTCCCCTTCCAAAAGCTAGAGCACATTCTGCAAGATGAGACATACATTTCATTTCCAAACCAGCTTGTCCATCTCTTCTTGGTTCACACAAAAATTGACCCCTACCCAATTAAATGATGCTCTGCTCACCCACAGAGCTGGAGGTTTCTAGACCAGCACACCACTCACGAAGCACCTCTATGTCACTTGTCACTAGCACTGCACAATCACATTGCAGTGACTGCATCATCAAGCCTACTGTAAGAAGGCCCCAGACTGTGAGAGACCAGTAAGAGGTTGGCCTCGGGGAGGTCCAGGGGAAGCCACAGGCATATGTGGTGTGATGCACACAAGAAGCCCATCCCTGCACAAGTGAGGACCTGAGGCTGGGGTGCCACCCTTTCAGAGAGTGTGTGGCTGAATCACATCCCTCAGTGGCCTCTTGGGGGTTCCTAGACAGGCCACAGTTTGCACAACTTGAAAGACTCCAGCCCTGGGCAGTATTAACCACTAATAATTGCATAGCAAAGGTAATGGATGGTTAAAAGTGACACTTGGGGGCCAAGGCACTTTTGATGTGACAAGAAATGGTCTTGAACCTTGAGCCTTTTACCGCACTGCAGAATATAAAGTGTCAGCTGCACGGGACAGGCTTTAAAGGAGGGTTTTCTGAGAGATGTGTCTATGGAGAACATGTGCTCCTTGGAGGGAAGTGAGGCCTGACTCCACACCACAAACTGCTTGGAGTTTCCACAGTTTGCTCATAGAACTTACCATGGGACACCTTTAACTGAGGGCACTTCTAGCTGAGGGCCGAAAGGCTGGACCCACCAGGTGGGTATTCAGAGCCAGGCCACAGCAGGTTGATAAAGGCCCCAACTGATGCCAGATCTCATCCCTAGAATTAGAAATGTGACCATTTTTGGAAAGATGATGTTTGGAAATGTGACTAGGGTAAGGGTCATGAGATGGGGAACTGATCCTGGATTATCTCTACAGGAGACAACATGAGCTCCAAATGCAACTATTCATTCCCTCGTATGAGAGAGGCAGAGGGAGATGCAGACCCCCACAGAACAGAAGAACAGGTGCCCACAGAGGCATTGGGTAGAGTGATGTGGCCACCAGCCAGGGACGGACAGTAGTCACCAGAGTCTAGAAAGTTCAATGAGTAGGTTCTCCCTGGAGCCTGGAAGGAGCCCATGGCCACTCCTGCCAGTTTAGTCAGTGAGGCTGATTTTGGATTTCTGTCCTCCGTAACCACGAGAAGATATGTCTCTGTCGTTTGAAGCCATCCAGTTTGTTTGTATTAATCACTTTCCTGTGTCTGGGACAAAATACTCAACACCTGAAACTTAAAGGAGGAACACTTTGTGTAGATTTACAGTTTCAGTGGTTTTAGTCCATGGTTGGCTGGTTCCAAGGCAGAAACATCATGGCGGAAGATCATGGTGAAAGAAAGCTGCTCACCTCGTAGCAGTCAGGAAGCAGAAAGAGAAGGGAGGAGCCATGGACAAGAACACAGCCTTCGAGGTCAAGCTGCCAGCGACTCACTCCCAACCAGCCCCACTTCTGAACACATGAGACTTTTGAGGGACATTTTAGGTCTAAACCATTACAGTGGTCATTTTATTTATTTTATAGCAGCTATAAGAGTTGGCATGCAGACTGCCCTGGACTAGAGTCAACCACTGCCCTGGAGGTTGTCAGGATGAGAGATACAAGAGAATCAGAACCAGATGGGGACCATGTGGAGAGGGAGCCAGTACAAGTCGTCAAGGGGCCGGCCTGACTTCTAGGGCCACTGGGAGGGGCAGGACTCCAGCAGCAAGATGCTGGAGGTAAACTTGAAGATAAAGGAAGAGGACTCAAGTGACCACCCAGAAGAGGATCAAGGAAGGACAGATGCACTGAAGAGGTCCACAGGGCAGAGAGATTTGTCAGTGTGGAAGAACGCAGAGCTACCTCCATCCCCACTCAGGTCAGGGCTGCCCCAGCCCCTCTGCCCCCGCTCCCAGCTCCGACCTCCAGAGGAGGAAGAACAAGGGGAAAGAAGACCACAGCAGGGAAGGAGGCAAAGCAGCCTCGCCTCTTTCCCAGGCCAGCGTCCAGCCCTAAGCAGGCTCAGCTGGAGTGGGGAAGGGACTGGGATGTTAAAATGTGGAGTTTTGACTAATATCTTGGCTCAGACATTGAAATTCCACATTGAGACTGTTTTCCATTTAAAGAGACCATTGGACAGACTATTTCCTAAGAGGAGCAGAAAAGTGAGAGCCTGCCAAGGTTTTCATCCCAAGCCAGGGAACATGAGTCGGGCTGCATAAATCTTAAAGGACAAAAGCTGGGGTTGTCTTCCATGCACCTTGCAAGCTGGGCTTGTTCAACATGCTGGTCGTACAGAGACTGGTGAAAACATCTCAGTGGAACGGAGAGGGCCTGAATTCCCATGAAAGGAAAAATTGCAAATTTGTTTTCGGTATCATTTGCAAGCTTCCTGAGTGGAGCCCTCGGCCTCGAATGACTCTCATTGACGTCAGCTGAGGTCGCAGTATCATGGCAGCTGCAGCTCTGGCCTCAGCCTCACTGCTGCGGCCCCCAGGCAGAAAACACACTGCGTTTGTTTCATGGAAGATTAGAAACATTTGCTGCTGTAATTCACAACTCCTGTTATCACTGGACACAGGAATACAGAGCAAAACATACTTAGCACTGATGTTAAAACCCAGGGGAGACCAGAGGTGCCGGAGATGAGGGTCACAGTCAGCTGGGGCCAGCATGCTGTCCTTGCCATCCTCCTAGAAGGCCGGAAGGAGGGATCCGTGCCACACGTCAGAGGCTTCAGGAAACTCCAAACTCTGTCTTCTGCATGACAGCATTCTGCGTCTGGGCCCCTGGGAGGGGGAAAGGACAGGTCTACTGAGCCCAAGACCAACTCCTCTGGTCTCTGGGCTAGCAGCCAGGTTGGGAGAAGAAGTCCCCTCCCAAGGGCCGGTCCAGACTGGCATGGGTGGCAGCACTGCTGACTGTCATGTGACCCTCCCTGAATTGGTGGCTGAGACCCTGCATCCACTTGGACTTTCTGGTCTTTTCCAGCAACCAGGACGATGCGTTGGCAAATCAGCCCAGCTACGGGGTGGTTCCTCTCCAGAAGTCCTGGGGGGGATCTCTTATTTCCAAGCCAGAGAGAACGCCATACCTATTTACAATGCAGGACCCCTTAGGTGACTATTGCTGGGAAACTACCCCAAAATGCGAGGTGACTGAAGCCAACAGACCCAGGAATTCTTTTCTTTTGTCTGGTTCAGGACAGATGGTCTTTTTAACCAATGCAGTCTTTTGGGTACAAGAAAAGGAATGTGTTGGGCACGGTGTCTCATGCCTGTAATCCCAGTGCTCTGGGAGGCTGAGGTAGGAGGATTGCAATCTTGAGCCTAGCTTGTGCCACTCAATAATTTGATGAGACCCTGTTTAAAATAAAAAATACAAAAAGGGTTGGGAATGTAGCTCAATGAAAAGGCCCTGGGTTCGCTCCCCAGTACTGCAGAGGGAGAAAAAAAGAGCGACAAGAAAAAGAGGAATGTGAGTGATGCCACTTTCTCCACGTCACTTGCTCTATTGTCCTGCTCCCCTCTCTGTGGATGTAGGATCCTCTGAGTGGGATCAGGGAACGTGGGAGTGTGATATAGACATAGCTGCCCTTCTCACCAGTCCTCTGAAGTCAGGGTGGCCAGAGAGCTGGGCTTGGTACCTGAGGGCCTGAGTGCAAATCCTGCTGGCTTGTTCCTTGCCCTGGGCTGCTCCAGGTACAGCAGCAGATGTTTGAGTGCTTCACCAAACCCAGCTATGCCTGCTGTGCAGCATCCTCTGCTCCAGGGGCCTCTCCTGCACCCAGACCTGAGGAGAGGTCTGGTGTCTCCCGATCGTGTCACCAAACACACCTTGGTAGGGTGATGTCACTTCCCAGCAGAGCATGATCAGTGTGAGGTTGGAGACAAGGCCATGTCTAAATATGAGCTTCCCTCACATACAATGCAGAATGAAACATGCCAGCCTCAGAGAGTCAACATGATACTGTATCCTCCTCGTCCACAGCTGCCTTTTCCATGCTTTCAGTTATACTAGGTCACCCACTGTGAGAAAATATTAAATGGAAAATTACAGAAATAAACAACACATAAATTTTTAATTTCTTGCTATTCTGGGTCGTGATGAAATCTTGCGCCATCCTGCTCCATCCAACCTGGGACGTGCGTCATCCCTCTGACCAGTGTCTCCACACTATATATGTTACCTGCCTGTTTGTCATGTCATGGCCTTCTCCATTTCCAGATCCACTGATATCACACAGCTTGTGTTCAAGCAGTGCTTCATTTAAATATCGGCCCAAGAACACAAGGGCAATGATGCTAACAATTCAGTTATGCCAAAGAGAAGCTGTAAAGTACTTCCGTTAAGTCAGAAAGTGAAAGTTCTTCACGTAACAAGGAAGAGAAAAATCATATGCCGAGGTTGCTAAGATCTGTGGTAAAGTATTTTGTTAATGTCATACTGTGCCTAATTTATAAGTTAAACTTTATCACAGATATGTGTTATAGGAAGAACATGGTGTAACTTAGATTTGGTATTCTCTATGGTTTCAGGCACCCACTGGGGGTCTTAGACTACATCCCCTGGGAATAAGGGGGTGGGCTGCCCACATTCTTACTATCTTGGTTCTGCTCAAGTAAGTACTGTAGTAATGATTGCTCACCTCACTTGCCTTTTTTGGGATCTGAGGTAACCCGTGAGGTTGTGTGGATCTACATCAGACTGCATGCTGCTGGGGACTGTTCTAGGGGAAGACAGATGGGAGTTGGGGGACTGTTGTTACATTTAATCCATCTTTTATTCCCATTACTCCCAACTATGAACCTTTACCCAGTTATGGATAAAATACAAGAAGCTTTTTGAAAAGGCAAACCAAGTGGCCAAAGTAAAATCAGAGTGCTGAGCTAAGACTGGGTTCGTCAGTGGCACACAATTGACATTGTGGCAGGTCCATAGCTACACCAACAGAGAGGACTTTAGGGGAAATCTTGCCACCCACCACTCACATGCAGAAATAATGTGGGTAGAATGTGAAAGCGAGGGTCAGGGTGTGCTGGTAAAGTCAAAGGCACTATCATTCTTTTCAAACATTTCGTGAGCCCCTTCCGTGAGCCAGGCTACAACTGAGTGAGCTGTATGGGCAGCACCCAGCAGCTCCTGCCTCCAGGAGACAAACACACCACACCAGGCTAAGCAAATTACAGGAGGCCCGCCTAAGGAGCTCTGAGCACAAGCTGCTGCACTGGAGCTACGTGGGAGCAGCATAGGCCCCATCATTGGACTGACATGGGCTATTATGACTCAGATCTACAATGGCCTCCAAAAGTCTCATATATTCAGAGATGGGGTTTTGGAAGGTATGGCAGTTAAGATGGAGCTTGATTTGCTTTGGGACCACCCTGGGGATTGGTGGACCACACTTCTGGGTGTGACTAGGAAGATCATGGAGCATGGCCTTGGGGTCTATGTCTGGTCCCTCAGCCTTCCTCTCAGGCTGCTCTCTTCCTTCCCAGCTACCACGAACTGAGAAGCTTTGTTCTGCTGTTCCCACCATGATGTTCCTGCCTGGGAGCTAGTTGGTCATGGACTAAATCCCTGGAACTGTGAGGGACATTAAACTTCTCCTTTAAATTGTGGGAAGTAGGTATTGTGTCCCAGTGACGGGAAAGCTAACTAATTTGGAGTGTGATTATCTTATGAGGGCTTTAAATCCAGCAGTGGATTAATCCACCGAACACAGGGGCACTGATGGTGGAGAGGGCTTGCTTGCCTACGTCTCTACCCAACATAGTCAGAAAAGGAGCTCAGCTATTCCATCCACACTCCATCTTTGTTTATCAGCTACCCATAGGACAATCCCGAACTCCCTAGCATGGACCAAACTGGATTGTCCAACTCCTGCCTTCCCTCAGCCCTCAGGCGAGAAAATGTGGGTTCCTTGTTGGTTGCCAAATGTGCGGTAGAGACACTTTACACATCTATGTCTTTGATATTTTCTTTTCGTGAAATCCCCCACTCTCCTTCATATGTCCTTCACGATGCACAGAGATTTCACTCCCTCCTCTGCTGGGCCTTCTCTGACTTTGTCAGACAGACTTATTAGGAAGGAAAGTTGATGTCCTTGAACATTTTCTTTGAGCTGTGTGCGAGGCTGGTCACTTTGCTGTACATGATACATTTAAATTTTCTGCATCAGTCCTAGAAGTAAGGCATAGATAGTCTCATTTTCCTGAGGGCATAAACATGTAGGTGAATGGGTTGGGGTTAGAATACTTTTTCTGCAAAGAGCCACACATAGTAAATATTTCAAGCTTGACAGCCCGAACGAGTTTCTGTTGCAACTACTCAACTCTGTCCTTGGAGCACAAAAGCAACCATTGACAAGATATAAACAAGTGCCAACAAAACTTTACTTATAAAAATAGGCAACAGGTCAGATATGGCTCACTGGTAGAACTCTGCCAACCCCTGGTGTGGACTGGAAAGTAGATATGAAACTCCACACCAGCCTCCGAGTTCCTGCTTTTATTCCTCTCCTCTTAGGTAGGCCCAGATGCTTATACCCAAAGGATCCCAGACACTACAGAGAGCTGCTGGTCACGGTGTGCCCCTGTGCATCTGAGCTCTAAAGACGATGATGCATAAAGATAATTTGCTCAACAGAGGAAGAACTGCTTTGCCAGGAGTGCTGAGTGTTTTGGCACTCTGTCAGTCAGTCAGTCAGAGAGAGGCCTCATTAAGTACAAGGTGCTATAGAGCTGGGTTGATGCTAAACAGCACATGGGTAGGTGAGACAGCCCCACTTCCCGCTGCCCAGGTCCTACTCACCGCTTTAGTTCTCTGTGATCCTTGAAAGTCACATTTTTGTCTTCTTAATCTGAACAATGAAGAAATTTAAGCAAGTGACAACATATTTCTGTGCAATGAGAGCATCTCGGTGAGGGCTTCTCAGTAGTGTCTTAAAGGAGGCCGGGACACGTGGACTGGCCTCGAGTCAGCCTGGGTTCTGAGGAGGGGCAGCAATGTAGCAACAGTGCAGGGGCACAGGACATGGACTCAGGGCTGGGACAGGCTGTGAAAGGGGCGGAGAGCGGACTGAAGGCTCTGGGCATTTGTACTATCACTGCAAGAAGTAGGGAACTCTCTGGTGTGTGTGTTGATCATGAAAGTAGGAAACTTGATACCGGTATGGGCTGAGTGGGCTGTAGAAGTGCGCTGCGGGCTGGGCAAAGCCACCTGGAGCAACAGGGACGAGGCAAACTGGTGAGTGTGCATACCTGAGCACTGCTGGCTCTTCACTGGTAGATCTGGGACTCAGTGCTCACAAGGGCCCAGCACTAGAAGAGTATTTAAGAATGCCACAAATGTAGATTTGTATATAAGAGTTCCTGATTTTAGAAATTGGATAACAAAAATTTTTTCATTAAAATGGTACCAGCCAAATAAAACATAGTTGGTCAGGTCCTGCCCAGGTCCTGGGTAACCTGAGTATAGAGGGGAGCCAGAGAACAGCATGCCAGAGAACACACAGAGCCCAGGAGCGCAGCCGACCACAGCTCCACTGCCACCCCGGCAGGAGGCTCCCCCAGCACTAGGCCCTCTGCACACCACCTGGAAGCCAGGCTGCACACTAAACACAGGATGCCAGGCAGATTTGAATTTCAGGTAAGCAACCAGTGCTTTTTCAGTATAAATATGTCCCAATTATCACACAGGGCATACTAATATCCCCCAAATTATTTGTTTATCTGAAATTCAATTCAAATTTATCTGAGCATCTTGCATCTTTATTTGCTAAAGCTGGCAACTGCCTCCAGAACCTCAACCCAGCTCCAGAGGGTCATGGGGTTCCTTCTCCTCTCCAGACAGCAGTCTGCCCTTAAGGACACAGACAGTTGGTGCACAAGGCAGATACCAAAGGGAAAAGCTTGCCTGCAACACGCTAGAAGATTCAAGCTCACCACCCCGATGTCTAAGGATGGACATTCTGGAGCCATCTTGGTCCCTCCCTAGTTTTATGCTCTTTGTCCTTCTAAGCCTCGATTTCTTTGTCTCTTCAATGGACATGGAAGTTCCTAACACACTGGATTGTCCCAGGACCAAGCAGAATAAACATGAAAGCATACTGTGCAGGGTGACATGAGGCAGATATGCAACTAATGCTTGCTGTGCGTTAAATCAAAGTCCTTAACCTTCCAGTGGTCATTCCACTCCTGTAGCACCTGTCTCTAAGCTGAGTCTTCCCCTGGATGGTCCCAGAAGACGGGGCAGGCGAGGTCCCTGGGGGAAAGAGGGACATAGAGGTGCTGAGCTGCTGGTGAACTTTCCCAGCGTTCAGAGGGAGCAAAACACCCCATCTTTCTATTCTTTCAGGATTGCAGGCCAAGTGTATAGAATCCTCCTTCCTAAATCGGGCTTCAAGGCTTATCTCCACAGGACTGAGACAGTTTCTAATGCACTGTGTTCTTTGAGAGGCTCAGAAAGACTCAGGCCAGCACTAGCCACTGTCCCTTCCCACCCTGCCTCCAGCATCCAGGCGTTAGGCCTGCAGTGGAACAGCTGGGAAGGCTTTGAGCATTCCCGGAAGAAACAAAACCTGGAGCTTGAAGAGCTTCATTTTACCCACTTCTCCCCCACGCTGCCTAGAGGATGACAAAGGACATCTGTGCTCACAACATAAAGGAGCCTGGACCACATGCTTATCCAGTGCCGACATCCCTATCCCCCAGCTCCCCACACATGTATTTAAAGATCTTCGAGGGAGCTCACTTCAGTCTGCTTCCCTTGAACATGAAAGCTATTGCATTAATTTGCTCAGGCTGCTGTAACAAAGTGCCACAGACTAGGCAGCTTAAACAACAGACATTTATGGCCCCCCAGTCTCAGAGGCTGGAAGCCTGAGATCAAGGAGTCGGCAGGCTGTGAGAGGATCTATTCCAGGCCCTTCGCCTGGCTTGTGGATGCTGTTTGCACATTCATGGTGTTCTTCCTGCATGGCCATGTCCAAGTTTCCCCTTATTACAAGGACACAAGTCCTGTGGAACTCAGGCCCCATCCCATGACCTCATTTCAACTTGATTACCTCTTTGAAGGCCCTGCCTCCAAATAGCAGCACATTCTGAGGTGCCAGAGGTACCAGGCATTCAACATATGAATCTGGAGGAAACACAACTCAACCTGTAGCAATTATGTTGTTGGAAAGAACAAAGTCTATGAATCCAAAGTCTATTGTGGTTAGCTACTTAGATTGATCACAAATACTCTTCTACCAGGGTGGATCTCAAACTAATTACGCTGAGTGAAAGAAACCAGGTAAAAAGAGAACACACTATGTGATACTATTTATATAAAATCCTAGGAAATGCAGACTAATCCATACAGTCATAGAAAGCAGCCTGCTTGCCTGGGAATTGGGGAGCAGGGTTGTCAAGGTAAACGTACAAGGGAGGGAGAGGAAACTTTCAGAAATTACAGACTTGCTCATTGTCTTGAATATAGCAATGGTTTCACAAGTACCTGTATGTATCCGATTCATCAAACTACAGGTACATGTTTTAAATATCTACAGTGCATCATGTGCTAGCTAAAGCTCAATAAAAATGTTTTTTAAAGAACAAATACACTGGGGATTTAGCTCAGTGGTTAGAGCATTTGCCTTGCAAGCACAAGTTTCATCCCCAGCATAAAAAAAAAAAAAAAAGAACAAACACCCATCTCTCCTCCTATTCTTCTGTGGGACGTGGGGCAGAATTGAAGCTCCCTTCCTCTCTGAAGTGAAGTGTGGCCCTGAGACTCACTTTGGCCAGTAATGTATGGACAGAAGGGATGGAAGTCACCTCCAGGTAGAGGTGTTCCAAGTGAGTGACTCACCACCTTCCTGGTGGTCTTACCCTGGGATGATGGCTGCAGGTGTCAAGAAGAAGCCAGCAACCACACAGGTCCCTACAGTGGCCGGCACCCCCACTATCTGCACCAGTTATACATCACACTGAGAAACAACCTTTGCTATTTCAGGTCCCTGAGATTTGAAGCTTAGTACTGCAGCATAACTGGCCTCTGCTGACAGATTCAGCTGCAAGCGTGACAGGGGTCCTTTGGCTGAGGCTGGGTAGGTATCAGGCAGGCGGTGAAAGCCAAGTGGCTGGAGCATGAGCTGAGTCTCCTCCCTCCACACAGCTCTGCTATGTCACCTCCTTTGTGCACGTGAAGCAGCACCATAAGGGGAACACACTTGATTTGTGTGAGGGCTACTCCACAAAGAAGCTGTCTACAGAGGAGCAGTGGAAGTGAGAAGTCGAGCAGACCTACAAGATACAGAAAGTCAAAAGTGGGCTACATAAATAACTTCTGTGCAAGCCAGTGTCTCAAAGCTTCTGGGTTTGTCTTCCTACATTACCGGAGAGGGATCTGTGTTAGAGATAGTCTCGAACCTGTGTAGTCACCGAAGTAGAACTCCTAACAAAATGTGCTTCAAACACAATCCCGTGCAAAGAGGCGGGCTGAAGCCAACCCACCAGGTCTGCTTCTTGCCACCTGGGAGAGCCAAGAGGCTCCATACCCAGGTCTGGCACCTCTCTCACCTCTTTCTGAGCAAATGCTTAGCCTGCCTGTCCCCTGATGTCTCCTAGGAGGCTGGCCCATGTGAACTCTGAGGTCCTCCGAGCATGTAGGACTGTGCATCTCACCTCCTGTGCTTCTTAGACACTAAGGCCTTCTGGTGCACATTTCATATAATTCTGACTATACACTTATGACAAAACTGATGTATAGGTTCCTACAATCCTGATTTTACTGATGAGAAAACCAAGGCTAGAGAAGGCCCCATATTTGCCAAGCCACACAGCTTTCCAAGACAGAGCAGGAAAGCAGCCCTAGTCCTCTGACATCAGGTCAATGCTCATAACTATGTGCTACTGCTTCTCAAACATGGGCTAGATAACTGCATGCTCACTCACCATGAACTTTTTTTTTCATTTTTGTCTTTGTATTACATTAGTAATCTGAAAATAAGTAAAAGTGTATTGTGGATTGTCTAGATGATCCCCTCAAACCAAGAGGTGCCTCTTGATGGAACCAGAACTTCCATGCGCGTTCTCCACGTGGGTTCAAGGGCCTGGAAAGCAACCGCACATGCCTTCCAAGGCTCATACCTCAGGGTGGGTCTGCACGTCATGTCTGTGCAGATGTGTCCTTAAGGGCTGCCAACACGTCCTTGGGAACCTCAGTGCTTTATCAACAAGAAGGAAGGAGGGAGGAAGGAGGAAGTGAGGGAGAGAAGAAGAAAGAAGGAAAGCGGTCATTTCTACCTGCCCTCAGAAACAGAAACCCTTAAGAGCTCCAACTTGTTTTGCTCTTGTTTGTTTGTTTTTTGTTTTGCTTTGCAGTACTGGGGGTTGAACCCAGGGCCTTGTTCATGCAAAGCAAGCACTTCACTGAACTTTAACCCCAGTCCTTTTTACTTTAGTTTTTGAGATAAGGTCTTGGTAAGTTGCTCAGGCTGGCCTCGAACTTGTGACTCTTCTGACTCAGTCTCCCTAGTAGTTGGAACAATAGGCAGGCACCACCACATGCAGCCTAGAAGCTCCAGGTTTTTAAAGAATTACTTTTATCTTCTTTTCCTGTGAAACTAATTTCAAGGTAGGTTCAAGATGTGAATGGTCGTGCTAGACATCTGTCCCTGTGTTTTTAGTCCCTTGTTATACTCATGCTCATCACACTTACACCAGGAAAACCCCAAAAGAATCAGACTCCTCTTGCAGATAAAGGAAATGCAAAGTGGCCATTCTGAAAATCACAGCCAATTCCAGATTTCTAGAATTCTGACTGGGACCCATAGTGGGCTTCAGCAATGCCTTCCATGCCCCTCCCCCAGGGAGGGGAGGGCACAGGTACAGGATGTGGGGGGGCTTAGGAGCATGTGGATAAACTGAGATCTCTCTGTTGATTCATAGTGACACCACTGTGGAGATGGGTCTTCCCCACTCTGTGCCTGGATGGGCTGGTCGTTGAGACATGGCAATGTGTGTGATTTCTCTCTCACTGATATTCAGTGTATGGGATAAGAATCCATTAAAAACAGGTCCACATGCTGGATGGACACAAGGGCAAGTTCTAGAGATGCAAGCCAGCTAAGACAGGCAAGAGTCAGTTCTAGTACTAGGAGTCAGGGTAAGGTATTATGGTTTCAATCCGTAAGGGCCCCCAAAGCTTCATGTGTTGAAGTGCAGATCCCTGGTACAGCAATATTCAAAACTGGGGTTCACAGAGGCGATCAGTCATGAGGAGACTGACCTCATCCGTGGATTAATCAATTGATGAGTTCATACTGGATGGGCAGTTAGGGGCAGGCTTAGTTAGAGGAAGTAGGTCACTGGAGATGTGTCCCAGAAGGATGTGTCTTGCCCTGGGCCCTTCCTTCCCTCTCTCTGCTTCCTGGTTGCCGTGAGATGAGCCACTGTGCTCCACCACACACTCTCCCCCATCAGGTTTTGCCTCACCACAGGCCCAGAAGCAGTGGGGCTAAGGGACCATGAATGGAAACCTCTGAAACAATGTGTTGAAATAAACCTTTGCTCCTTTAAAATGATTTTCTCGAGTATGTCATCACAGTGACAGAAAACTGACCATCTTAGTCTCTTTCTCATCACTGAGATGAAATACCTGACATCCAAAACCGAAAGGAGGAGGTAAAATTTATTTTGGCTCACAGTTTCAGAAGTTTCAGTCCACGTTCAACAGAGCTAAACACAGAACAGCGTCGTGGAAGGGCCTGGGTGGAGAAAAGTTGCCAGGAAGCAGAGAGGCAAGCAAGAAACTAGAAAGGAGGGAGACCCTTCCGGGTCATGCCCCTGTGACCTGCCTCCTAGACCAGATCTCACCTACTAACAGCAAGTTAGCTGTAGTGCCTCCATAATCCAGTCACCTACTAAAAGCCTGTTCTATGAACACACGAGGCTTTGGGAAACATTCTTGATCTACACCACAATGCTGACACAGGTTTCTTTCTTCAGTCCTGTCCTCCCTCAGCAGTTCCTAGGTCTTCAGCACCTACCTCATGTGGATGCTGAAATACAATGAAGTTCACACTTCTGAACTACCGGAAGCTGCAGTCTTGGAGGTACTGCCTGTGGGTGGAGGGGCAGGGAAGGAGCCCAGTCCTTCAGCGCCTGCAGTGAGGACTATGTGTCTTCCAAAGGTTGCAGCCCAGACGGGTGGGTAGGAGCTTCCCAGTCAGCAGGCCTGTGAGCCACAACAGCCGATAGAACTGAACTGGGGGTGGAGGGGTCCCTTGGCAGACCAGGAAACTGAGGACATGGATTCTCAGCTAGCTCTCAGTCAAAGCAGACTGGTCTGCCAGGTCCTCTAACCCCCTACATACACAACATCAATGTTCCCTGCCTTGCAATTGAATTTATGAGGTGTTTTTAGGGTAATAAGTTGGACCTGAACACAAACTGAAAACCAGCACAAATCACTACAACCAAAACTGGAAAATGCTAATCTCTCTCAGCGTCTCCAGTGCGGGCTCCTGAAACTCCCTGCTCCTGCAAGTTGCCCACAGATTAATTATTGCTACAGAGGAAACTGCTGATTTACATCAGCCCTCATGGACAGGAGCCAGCACAGGTGGGTCCCAAGGGAACAGACCCGGGTCAGCCTGCAGGCTGCTCCCATCCCCACTGACACCAATTCCTTCAACTAATCACCACAGTGACTAGGCAGCCTCAGGGCACCTGCAGTGATCTGATTACCTGTCCACCCGTACTTCACCCCCTGACACTCCAGCAGCCTCCCACCTGCTCCTTGGAGCAGGAGCAGTGTGGGTCCCCAAGCACAAGCCCTGGGACTTAATTTGCCTGTTTGAAAACTCCTGTCCATAACTGAGGAGCTCATCAATGACTATCAAAGCCATCTTTCTTCTTCCCCTCCAAGAAGCAGGCTTTTTAAAATAATGGTTCCAAATGGAAGTTCCAATTCTGACAAACACAGGCTCACAGCCTGGACAGGGCCAGGCCCAGTGGGGAGGAGGTGGCTACCAAGAGCATCAGTTGCATTAAGGGGGAGGTGCCCATGATGGATGCACAGCACTGGCCGCCAGGCCCTGAAAACTGGACTCCTGGTCTCATATTGCACGGCTGTGAGAGCACCTGGCTATGTGTATGTGAGGGTACCTTCTTATTCCCAGAAAAAGAAATGCCTATAATCCGTACACTGATATGCAAATAAGTGTTGATCCAGGTTGGGTACCTGGGAGACAAGCCTCAGGATGCTTCCTTCTTTGGAGATAGCCTTTATTCAATATTCTTCCTTCACCAGGCTACCCAAAGGGGGTTTAAAAAGAATGTACTAGGTTTGAATCTCCAGTATCATACACTGTGTATGTATTAGAAAAAAGGTCTGGTTTGCATCCATAGCACCACAAAAATAAATAAACAAGCCAGGTGTGGTGGTACTTGCCTGTAATCCTAGCTACTTGGAAGGCCAAGGCAGGAGGATTCCAGGTTCAAGGGTAAATTAGCAGGAGCCCATCTCAAATAAATCAATAAAAAAAAACAATAAAAAGAAAGTTGTGGGGCCTATAACAGCTGGTTTACAGAAATCTTTCACTGAGCCACATTTGAACAAAAAACAAAACAAAACAAAAACCATTCTTATGTTTGTATCAGTAGGTGTGGACTGTTCTTAGGTGCTTTTGGTTATAATAGTGGCGTTGAGAATCTCGCATCTAGGAACCACCTGCTCAGAGGACTCTCCTAGCTACTGAATGTGTACAATAAGTATTTTGTGTTTATTGGTGACCTACTGGATGCAGCCGCCTTTTTCTGGGAAAAAGGCTGAGTGACTCCACATCAGTCCCGGAACTGTGGCCTGAATTTTGCCTGTGCTTCTGTGACATCCCTTAGCATTCTGTTTTTCCACAGCAGTTTGTCACCCACTGGCTGCCCTGTGGCTGGTTCTCACAAGCTCTCTCAGGGACTGAGCCTCGGTTCTGCTTATAACCCTAGCTATTTGGGCAGGAGGGAAGGACAGAGGAAAGGTGAATATTGACAGCAAAAAGTAAAGTTGGCCCCCTGGTAGAAGCAAGGGTGGGGAGGAAGGACGGAACCCACCAGAATAAGCATCCAGGTGAGGATACTCACGGGAGAAGGTGCCTCATCTTCCAGCCACCTGAATATGCAAAATGTAGTCACACACCCGTGGAGGAATTTGGCACCAAGCATGTGGCAGAATGTTGGGCCTGTTTAGAGAGACTGTCCCAGAAAATGAAAGAGGGTGAGGACTCAGGAGGTGTGAGCAATGACTACCCTGGTTAGCTAATGGCAGGAGTTACACAAACTGGCTTCGAGTGAAGTCCAGCCAAATGTCACAAAGAGCAGCACCCATAACAGGCACCGTACAAGTTGATGGCTGTACTGGGCCCAGGTCTCTCTTCTTATGCGCTGTCCTTTGTTGCACCAAAGGGAGGCCTGCCTGCTCTATATTACCTCCCTCACCCCTCTTGCCCCAGACCTCCACCTCAGAGCTGCTGACCAAAGCACCGACCCAAAATGAAGCCCACTTAGAAGCTAGACTTTGTGGTTTCATTGTATGTCCTTTCTGAGACAACCCCCAGAGCAACGCTCTAGTCCTCACCCCAGCCATCTCCCCAGTGAAAAACACAGTCCTTGACCAGATGCTACAGAAGAAGCACTGTGGAGGGGGCAGTCTGCTTTTATAAGCAATATATGCACACTAAGGTCACTTTGCTCATGTACATGGCGCTCTTGGGCACACAGCAGGGAGCCAGCATGCATGCTGTTGTGCAGGAAGAAAACCCAGGGCCCTGATGGTCATGGCATGTTGGGCACTGCATTGTCCCACTGGACCCTCATATCTGTCACCAAAATGAAGTACAAAGGGTCAGCCTTAGTAAATGACACGGCCAAACTGCAAGTTAAGGTCTCCTGACCAGAAAAGTAGATATGGAAGTGGTTAGCTCTCAGATAGGAGCTCCACAGTGTGCCCTGGGCCCCTGTCAGGTTTGCTGAGGACATACTTCATGTTGTGCACTGTGCTAGCAACTGGCTGTACCAAAACACTGTTGCTCTTGAGGTATTTATAATCTATCACAAGTAGAGTAGCCACTGTTATCTGCAGTTTTACTTTTAACTACTTGTGGCCAACCATGATCTGCAAATATGAAATGGGAAATTTCAGAAATAAACAGTCCTTAAATTTCAAATTCTGCACTGTTCTGAATAGCTAGATGAAATGTTTGCTATCTCACTTAGGACATGAATCATCCCTTTGTCCAGTGTATCCACACTGTATGTGCTACCTGCATATTACTTAGCAGCCACCTCAATGATCAGACCAACTGCCTTGGTATTGTGGTTTTCGTGTCCAAGTAAACATTAAATTAAACTTTATCATAGGCACGTGTATATATCAGAAAATGCATAGTACATATGAACTGTAGTTCAGTACTATAAAAATCTATGAAAACATAACATAAAGTGTGGATCATCAGATTTTAAAAAAGGCTCTTTGCACTTGCTCTTACAAAGGCTTTTTGCACCAAACTCAAGAGTCAAACACAAGCTACAGACAGAGAAGCAGCTACTGCATTACCAGGCCAAGTCAAGATGCCTTTGGAGACAGATATGTGAGGGCATTTTGAAGACTTTTATGTGCTTAGAAATTTCAATTTTGAAAGATCAAGAAGAAAACATATTCAGTATTTTAAAGAATCAGGGGATCAAACTGCTTATTTGACCAACCACAGACTTAGAAAAGCAGTTGTGTGTAGGTTAAATCCAGTGAGGACAAAATCTGACTACAGATGGGCTTTTAACCCCTTATGCACAGGAATGAGATTCTAAAGAGATATCAGGCACGTCCATCAAATGCCCTCCTGCATAGCATGGTGCAGGCACTACACCAACAATAGAAAACGCATGTGGTGCCACCATCCATGGCTTGTACTCCGGGACAAATTGCAAGGTGACAGGATACTCTAAGGGATAAACAACATGATCCACAGAGGACCAGTGCTTGGCACAGAGGCTGGCAGAGTAGTTCATCCCACTGTTGTGAAGAGGAAGTCAAAGCTCTCCACCTGTAGCAGCTGGGCAAGAGGAGGAGAGGACACACGTGTCACCTGGCACCAATGACAAATTGGTTGATGAGAACCAAACCTAGCCCTTTAGTGAGTCACACATGATGCTGAGTTTGAGCTTAATGTGCAAAGAGCATGGCCCCGCACTTCTCTGGAATACTGCCTTTGGTGCCTGAATGGCTGGCATGATCCAGTCAGGGTCTCCACACAGGGTCGGGCTCCACAGCTGCATCAGGACAACAGGGCTGGGGAGGGAAAGAAGCGTCTGTGGAGAACATGATCCTGACTCCCTGGAGGATGGCGACATAGATGCTACTGCACAGGCTGGAAGCCGAAAGGCATGACGTGTCATGGGAGCAGGAGCTGGACTCGGGAGTCCAGAGGAGACCCAGCCTTCTCTTCTTGATTCTATTCTTCTCCCTTTGAAAGGGTCTTTGTATATTTTAAAGTCAAGGGAAGGGTCTGGACAAAAGAGAAGCTGTTCCATTCAAAAAGAATATACCTGTTGGAACAAGCCATTTGCTGGAGCGGCAGACAGGAAAGGCAAGGGGCCCTGAGACAGCTTCCCGAAGTCCCCAGGCAGTGGCTGGGCCCAGAGCACGCCCCACTCTGAATCAAGGGCAGGGCATGCCTCCACCATGACCAGCTGCTCCTCCACCACCAAAACAAGCTACACTTTTCTCTTTCCCACGCCCTTGGGTTGAGCAGCAGGTGTGGTCCACTGTGGCAGGTTGAGATCAGCGAAAAACACATTCCTGGCTCCTCCATTCTTAGTGACACGTGCAGTTTCTGAGGCTGGATTGCATGTGACCTCTGGGTCAGAATCTGTTTACTCATCCACACAACCCACTCATTTATCAGCTGATACACACCCTTGGGATGCTCCCCTGTGCAGCTCCAGGAGGAGTCTGGAGGTGTCAGGGGACCCTCACACATGGGGGCTGTGGCAGCCCTGCCCCAGTGAAGGTACCAGGAGCCCCTTGCCTGGGAGCTGCTACTGAAAAGCCTCCTCCTTCTGGCAAATCTCCATCTCAGCTGCCTCTTTAAATCCATCCATCCATCCATCCAGCTATCTGCTCACTCTCTCATCAGGTGTCCCCAGGACCCAGTTGGAGCCAAGGTGTGCAGGATGGAATGGTGACCTAAAGTCAGCGAGAGTCTGCCTCTGGGCAACTCACTTCTCAGTGAGAGGAGACCTTAGAAACAAGCAAACAAATAAACCATACAGTTTCTATTAATGATACAAGGTGTGACAGAAAGATACAGTGAAAGCTTAAAAAGTTTTTAAGTTTATTCCAGTAAAAGATGCGTTGCTATGAATTTCCCTCAAAATACACCCCTTGCTTCACACACAATTGGGATCATCATTCTTGCCACTTTCTGAACATGTTCAGGAAGTCGTCTTTCATGAGTGTCTTTAGTTGTGCTGTTGTGGCTGCCCTGATTCAAAACACTCACCTTTCATGGTCATTTTGACTTTGGAACAGAGCCAAATCTGACTAATAAGGTGGATAAGGACACACAGTAATGTTTTTATGAGGCTGTCTTTCTGTTGGAGAGCACTCTGCAGAAGCACTCACCATATTTTTTTATCACATTTTTATAAAGACACTCACAAAAAAGAACTTCCAGAACTGCTTCAGAAAGTGTCAAGAACAGTGAGTTAAGTGTGTTCGAAGTGAGGGGGAGCTTTTTTGGGGAGATTCATGACAATGTGTCTTTTACTATAATAAATTGTTTTATTTAAATGTTCACTACATATATTGATCACACTGCACAAGTACTGTGGGAGTGTCAGAATTGGCAGGGAGACAGCCGGTTCATTCTACCGTAACGGGGGACACCTGAGCTGAGGCCCAAGTGCCCAGCTGGTCTCCCAAGGGGAGCACTGATGGAAGATCTGTGTTGCTATGGGAGGTGGGAGGTCTGGGGACATGATGTTCTCCTAGCTTATCAGGCACAGCAGGCACTGGTGGAAGCTGTGGATGATAGTGTCTGCTAGGGACAATCCTGAGGCCTCCTGGTCCAATGGACAGTTCTTTGGTGGACAACTGCTGGAGCGGAAACCTGCATGCTCCCTCACAGAAAGAAAGTGAGTATGACTGTCTAAACTAGGAAGAGTGGTCACATCTGAGGACACTGGTAGCTCAAGATAGGCCTGATTTCCTCAGGTGGCACCAGAAGGCTGGAAGCTGCTGACCTTCTAATCCCATCTGTCACAGTGTCCTGGAGACCCCAGCCAGCTCCTGCCAACACTCCTCCTTCCAATGGACTGTCGTCCTCACTTCAGCTTGTGGGTGAGACCCCATAAGATATCTAGGATCCTGTCTCTGTGGAAGGTTTGCTGCAGGCCTGGTCAGGGCCCCCTGCTCCTGCCACCTGAGACAAGCACCAGGCCATGCTGAGAAGCAGGATGCCTACCCTCTGGAGTGTCACAGCTTTCACGTGCCTCCCAAGGTGTCATATGACCTTGATTCACATTGGTGAAGTAATGACTTTCAGTCTCAACATTCCCATCCATTAGTCATGTTGCGACACAGCCCTCTGTGCACAGAACCGATTCCCAGGAGCCAACTCAGGGAATCACAAATGCCTCCCAGGCTCAGCTTACCAAACTCACAGTCACACAACCCTGCCAGGTGCCTGGAACTGCCTTGGCCCACTGCCACTGAAGGCCCAACAATAGGGGCTTGGGAAAGCTTGCAAGCAGAGGCCGAAGCCTGGGGTTAATTCCCAGCTCTCCCTTTGCTATGTGACTTTGGGCAAATGGACTAACCTCTCTCAGCTTCTGCATCTAGACTAGCAATAATGATACAGCCATGGGGAGAAGCAAATGATAAACGACTGTGAACCCTTACAAGTGAAGGTGGATTTGCCCCGTGTAAAATCTGGTCACAAGTCTTTGTCCCAGGAGCTCCTAGGGCACGAGAACTGAAATCCACATATGGACAACCTCCTACTATGATGTTTTCCATATCTCAGCAAGTAAACTTCCAGTATAAAATCCAGGAAATAAACCCCATGTGCCATTATAAAGCTTTATAGTAAGACACCAGGAAATTCCCATAGACATAAGCATAATGCATACATCCTTGGCCCGAGAATAATTGCCTAGACACCCAAAATTGAAATGTGTGTTGCAGTAATAGCCACAGGGTGACCTGCTGAGATATGGCAGGTGGGCTGACTTTGAGCCCAGGCCACCTTTCTGAGCAATTTCCTTTGTAGCTTCCAATTTATATAATAAGGGGGAAGAATCAGTGAGCTTCCCAAAGCTGCTGTGCCAAGTGGATCCCTTTTAGATCAACAACTCTTCTGCCCACGTGGACCCATTTTCTTCAAAATGCTTCTTTTTAGAAGAAATTGTTAAAATTTTACCATTCCATTTAAAATTAACCAAAAGAGGGGCATGACTTGGGTCCTTCTTAACCCATAAGCAATAAGAATAGCTTGATTATGGCACCCAAGGACTAGAACATCAATGGCTGTAAACTGGGCAGGGTGGATAGGAGCTGGGTGGCCAAGGGAGTTCGCCACACCACCACACCCCTTGACTGGTCTCCTGTCCCACTTCCTAACCCAGCATCCATAGAGGCTGCCACCACCTTAGTCAACAAAAGGCTTGCCCTCTCTGAAAATACAGAGTTTGAGCACTGGTGAATCCACACACCAGCAGTGGCAGACCCCTCAGGGAGAAGTGCGGGTTACCAGGCCCTCCAAACAGCCACTTAGAAGAGAGCATCTCCAACTAGCTGTGGCCAAAGCCATCCTCCTCACTCTTTCTACACACAGTCTCCCTGTCTCTATCTGTAGCCCCACTTTCCAACCCATGCTTACCCATGCTATCTTCCATCCCTCCTTCCTCCACATCCAGGCCATCACACAAGCAGCTCAGCACTTCTTTCCCCAAAGTCCTCCCCATGACCAGCAAAGTCCTCACCCTAAGACAGGCCCCTGCTCAATCCCTTGGGTCATCCCTCACCACCATGCAAGTAGGTGTCCTCCTCCCTGTCTTGTGGCCAGGCCACTCTCATTCTGCTCTCAGGGCCTTGCCACCATCTGTCCCTTCCCCCTCAAATGCTGGTCTCCAAGTCTTGCTCCTTCTCTGATCTTCTATCTGAAGTTTCCTTCCTCTCTTCCCTTCCTCTCATTAAACTTTTTTTTTTTTTTTTTTTTTTTTTTTTGGTGCTGGGCATCGAACTCAGGGCCTTGCGTTTGCTGGGCAAGACCTCTACCACCTGAGGTAAATCTCCAACCCCTTCCCTTCCTCTCTAGCTATTGTCTGTCACCTTGTGCACTTTTGTTGTCCCTACAGCACATGTCTCTCTCTGACATGATCTCCCATTAATTTTCTGTTGACCAAGTCTTATAAGAGCATCGTAAAGGTAGGGGCACATCTGTTTCATTCACCACCATGTCCTTGGTGCCTGGAACAATTCCTGGGCTAGAGCAGGGTGCTCAAAAGGTCATTGTTGACCCCCCAAGAACTTCAAGCAAACAGAGTAGGCCAAGTGCACTAACCCTCCCAAGGCGACCACTGGCCAGGATCAGTCCTGTGGACTGCAGGGCCTGCAGCCTCTTGGTGCAAGCGGAGAAGTCCCACCCCTGGCCTTCTTCCCTCTAGCACTGTCCTCTCCCTGCAGGCGTTGATGACAGGCACGGTTGGCCTAGTCTTCTGCTCCCCAGAACTCCAGGCAGGAGAGTGCCTTCTCCCTTCTTGGCCTGACCACCGGGACAGGCAAGCTTTCCAAGTTCCCCATCTGTAAAACAGGGACAAAGAATACTTTGTCACCCCACCTACTTCTCACGGGTGTTATGAAACAACTGTTTGCTTGGAAAACACTTTGAGCAACTCGGGGAAAGGTGCCTGCGGCTCAGATGACACCCACTGTGCTTGGTCCAGCCAGGGAGGGCCAGACTGGCTTGTCATCCGGTCACTGCTGTGCCGTCTGAGGGGTGGGAGGCACAGCAGCCTTTCTTGTGTTGCCACGCTTGTGTCGCAAGCCTACACCACCGAGCCCATTGGCAGGGCCATGCTCTCAGCATAGGCCCAGGAGATTAGTGTGCATTTCCAGGCTGCTGCACCACTGGTTTCAGCAGAACGCAAGCCCTCCATGGGTGGGGCAGCGACCCCCAAGCCCCCGGCCTGCCTTTCACCAGGGAACAGGGCCCAGGTTACCTGGGGTAACCCATGGGAGCTTCCGCCCTGAGGGGCAGGACTGTAGCTTTGGTGCCAGCCTCCAAGGCAGGGAGCTGGGAACAAAGACAAGCAGTCTTGGCTGTAAGCCCAAGGAAGGCAGATCATAACCTGTAGCCATACAGGCGCCCCTCACCACTCAGGGGCTCAGAGCCAACAACAGCGGTCTCGTTGCCTGCCAACAACCCTCTGTCCCCAAGAGGAGCCGGCCCCTGGCCTGACTGTGCACATCTCAGTGCCACCCAGAGCTGGTCAAGGTAGAAAGTGGAGGAGGGCTGAGGCCTGGGCCATCTGAAGGCCAAAAGGCACGTCCTCCACGCAGTTAACCATCAAACTTTGGCTTGTACGGTGACTCGGAGCCCTAACAAATCTCTCTTCGCAAAGCACCCATTCAGGTCACTGCTTCAAAAATAAAGTGCACCACTGAAGGTGATTTAGGCAGCATACAGCAGACAGCAAACACCAGACAGGCGCGTGTTTAATTATAACCCTCCTGCATCGGAAGGGCTGGCTACACACAGCATGTCTGCCTGTTACTAATTATATTTACTTTCAAACGAAGGGGGCGGGGGTCTTCTGAAGATGAGTCAGAAAAAAAAGCCCTTGACTGTGATGAAAGCAGAGGAATGTCTCCTGAGGGTGTCTGTGATGTGCTGTCACTGCCAGACAACGGAAAACCTGAGGGTAGGGCCAGTCTGCCGGTGAACACCTCTCACAGCTCTCCTGGGCCAGCGTCCCTTCAAGCTGGTGCCTGAGCTGCATACCAAGCTACCATCAATAGGAAGTGTTCTGCCTCCCTCCCTCCCTCTCTCCCTGAGAGCTGGCTGAGCATCCACTTCCTGCCCAGGCGGCAGGCCCTGGCATCTGCTGTCACAGTCACTAGGAGGTGGCGTTTCAGTGGAAATGCAGCTAAGGTTGTTCCCTCGTCAGAGGAAGTGCATTCTGGCCAGATGGCTGGAATGGAAAGGCTTTGTCTCCAGCCCCTGCTCTAGCCAACAGTTAGCAATAACAACCCTACAGATGCTGAAAATCACATGCAGTCAAACACCTAGAAAGCCAAAATAATTATCCACATGTGATGCAAGGTCAGATTAGGTCATAGGGTCTAAACCTTGTGCACATGGGAAGAGTTGCATCTGTCCCTGTCTGTGTGTTTGGTGGCTACAAGTGTTAGATGTGCACAGCTGTCTTGGGGCCCAGGTCCCAATTCCCACTCCCTATCGTATGCCTCCTCCCACAGGCCACATGGGCTGCCCTTCCTGTGTGTCCTTCACGCAGTAGGCCCAGGGGGACACGGGCATCCAGGAGAGTCCCCTGTTCAGAGTCTTCCTGTTCAGAGTCTTCCTGTTCAAGATGGGTTTTCCAATCTTTTTTAAAATAGTCATACTTGTTTTGTTTACTTTCTTCCTGGAAGGCTGCACTGTTTTGGAAAAGGAGGGGGAGGAAATTAAAAAAAAAATAAAGTGAGTTCACTTCCTGAGTCTTTTCAGACCATCAGAAGCTTTGGCCAGAGGGCAGAGCAGTCTCAGGCAGGGCGTGCACTCGGAATAGAAATAAGGGCTGGTCTCCCACACTGACTTTCTCCAAGGTGTCTGCAGGAAACTTCAGGATGGTGTTGAAGGCCCAGGAGGTAGCACCAGTGCCCTCCTAACCCACCCATCCCACACTCCAAAAGACTGTTTTGAAGTCCAATTTGGATTTAGAATGGGTTTCCATGCGTGTTCAGCAGGGTTGGCTCATTAAATCAGTCTATCTAAAAGAGAAGACAGAAAATGGATCTCGGAACTGATGCATAGGGACCCGGGAAAGAGTGACAAGGACAGTCTCACTTGTCACAGTGCTTTTCACAGACGTTATGTCACCCACAACTCATGCCAGTCGGAAAGCCATTGGGGTGTACCCTTTTCCAGGTGAGGTTCTGCAAGGACAGGCTCCCCAAGGATGCCCCCAACTCCTGCTCTCTGCGGAACCTGTATGGTTACTTCCTGTGCAGGGCGAGGTGGCCCATGTCCATCGCCCCCCACTAGAGTGAGAACTCCATAAGCACAGACATTCATCTTGTTCTCTGATGTGCCCAGTGCAGGCACATAACCTGGGTGCAGTGGCCACTCAGTGTGTGTCCATGGGAAGAACAAAGGCATGACCACACACTTGGCATTGAAGGAGGAAAGATGGCCCCAAAGGGCAGCCTGCAACTGTCTCAAGAAAGCCAGCTACAACCAACAAGACCTGTTTCATTTTGAAACCAGCGCTCCAACCCTGCCCAAACTGGGCACGGTGTGGCTGCAGGGCCCAGCTCTGGGCAGGAAAGCCTCTTTAGTGTTTCCCACTGAGGCACTGTGCAGAGTAGGCAAGATGGGTCCCCTCACTGAGCAGGTGAGTCAGAAAACCCTCTGGACAATGGGGCAGGGAGAACAGACAGCAGTGCCTTTTCCCAGCAGCTGCTGGGCAAGTCAAGCTGTGGAATCTGACCTATCACTGCTGCCATTAATTCCCTGATCTGATTGTGGAGCAAAGCAGTGATCTAGTTTTCAGAGCAACAGTTCAGTTCTGGTTTTGCCTCACAGATTACTTCCAGGACCAAAGTTTGGGGGCCGGGCCACAGAGAAAGCCTTCTTTCTCCCTCTCTGCCTTTCCCTGCTGTCCTTGAAGCCTTCATCTATTACAGGAAAATGAGGAAAAGAACAACAGAACAAACAGAGGAGAGCATCCGGGAGAGGGGGAGGGGCCTTCCCGCTGGTCTCATCAAACCAAACTGAAGGCCAAGTTGCTCGTGTGGTGCCCTGCTGGGCTTTTGCCTTCCTGCATAAGCATTTTAAGCATCTGCCAGCTTACTATGGCCTTGGCCTTGCCGTGGCACTGGTACTATTGGGGGAAATCACAGGATGTTGCCCTCAAAAGGCTCTGTCTGCCAGGCAAATCAACCAGGGTGGTCTTAGAACCATCAACCTGTCTCTTTGCTGTCTGGGGTTTTTCAGCTCTTCCAAGTTAGGGATGGAAATGAGTCTTCAAACAGAGCCAGGTATTCTCTTTGGGCCTCTTAATTTCTGATTTGCAAGGTTCAGGTTTATAAGAAAATGGAGCCCATCATTTCTAGGAGAAATCCATGCTTGGAACCTTTAACAAATCATCTTTAATGGGACCTCTTCTATTTCAGGGTGACACAGAGAAAACATGTCCTTGAGTAGAAGGTCCTTGGGGCCCCAAAGGTCAGGCCATCTGTGATCACAATGTGCAGCCCATACCTCCCCAAATACATGGAGACACAGGGCCCCAGCTCACAGTTCACAGAGGACATGGAGGTAAGTCTTCCGTCAGGACTGCTCTACAAAGGCTGCTTGGCCACAGCATATCATATGACTTTGTTCTTAGAGTTACATTTTAACTGACAAAGTTTAACAACAACTGTGACTTACGGCCTTCTAAAATTGGCAGCAGAAAAATGAACTGAGGAAGTAATGGAAAAAAACCACAAGAGAAGCCACTCTGTATTATACACTGTTTCTGTTGTTTTATTTATTTATTTTTCCCTTCTGAGCATATGTGTGTGCATGTGTGTGCGTGCCTCTGTATGTATATGTGTATGTGTGTGTGTTCCTAATGGTAGAAAATATTTTCCAGATACACTGTCCTGGCATTCCGAAGCACAAATTTATGCCAAGTTTATAAAAAGCAGCTGCAGACAGGGTTGACTGAATGGCTTCTTCGTTGTCCAGCTAGCAGAAGGTCTTTGGGTTCTCACTGTGTCACCAGAGTACAGATTTACCCTCAAAACTCTCATTTTGTCCTTCATTCATCAGAAGGGGGACCAGCCTGTGGCTTGTGAACTGAGGGAACCTTCAGTTCATACTCTTCAAAGTTTTCAAATCATACTTTGATTTACAAGGTACACTTGAGTGATGTGTTATTATCATTTTCAGTCCCTCAAACTCCTCACATGCGTACCCAACAGTGCCCAACACTCATTTTACAAATACTCCAGGATGTCTCGGGGGCAGTGATTGGCGCAAAAATTGCAGCTTTCAGGACTGTGGGAACCCACGGTGAAGCACACAAGGCTAAGTCCACTGTGGCCTGTCCTTCCAACTCCTCACTCTGGCTTCAGCAAGGAGCTCTTTCCATGGGCCTAAGTCTCCCCAGTTTCTTGCCCAGCCTCCCCGAGATCTTTCCCCTCTTTTCCCAGGAAGCTCCAGCACCATGTAGTTTAGCAGCTCTTGGTTCATCATCCCTCCCCCCACCCTTGGGAAATCTCCAGTGGCCAACAGCTCCTGCACCCAATCTGCATGCTCCTGGTCTAGATGGGAGTCCACTAATACCCCTTCCCACCACAGGTTTAATGAAGACAATAACAGTCTGCTTTGTTGCTCTGCTGGGGGTGACTAATTGGTTAATCTTGGGAAGGCCCTTTGAAGATGAAACTCAGGTGTTACTCATAGTTGGTGGCAGGCACCTGCTGGGTCTGGACCTGAGTCAGCAGAGAAGGAAGGGTTCCCACCTGCACGCAGGCAGGCGAGCTTGAGGTCAAGGTCAAGGTTGGCACTGGCCCACAGCCTGGCATAAGAGTGGAGTGCACCAGCCGGATGAGGGGAACCATGGGGCTGGGCAGCCTGCACTGGGTGGGCCATTCTGAGTCTGGGAACTATGCCTTGAGGCCGTTCACGGGAGCACAAGAAGCCTCCAGATAACTCTGCCAAGAGGGCAGTGCACGTCATAAATATCAGTCAGGACAATATTTCCTGGTCATTGTTTGGAGAAAATGCTTTTCTCACAGCAAATTCCTCCCAAGCCACAGCGTTTTCTCCTTCCTGCCTCTGGAGCCCATGGAAAGCTAGATGGGGAGGGGGACAGCAGGGCGTGCTGGGGTCCTGCGGTCTGGGGGGCAAGACACTGGCAGCTCACCAGTCTTCTTAGGCGATGCCCCCTTCTGGGAAAGAGGAAGTGGCCTCAAGAACTGGAAACCAGAAGCCACAGCTAAGGGTCCCTGTGACCACACCCAATCCACTCTTATCCCCATTGAGGGGAATTTTGACACCTTGGCAGCTGGGAAGCCCAGAACAGAACAGCTTAAGCCAACAACCCAAGGCCAGGATTCCAGGGCAGAGACCCTGGCCCTGCCCTGGTCACATTCCTCCCGTTCTTCCCCAGTGCCTTCTTCCACTGCCTCCTCTCCTCTCACCCCCACGGCTGTTTGCTTCTGTCTTCTAGAAAGCAAAGCATGTGGCCCAAAGGATTTTGGGCACTTCTGCTTTCACTTTTAGAGAAATTCCCAAGTTCTTGTCAGTTTGCATGGCCTTTTCTCCTCCTACAGATTGCCTAGGACTCCAGACTCACTCCCAACACACAGAACAAAGTCCCCTCTCCAAAATGGTATGGAAGGGTGTGAGCACAAGACAGGAAAGACACAGGGAAGCCAGTAAATCTTTGCACCCAGCGGGGACAGGAGAGCAGAGTGGGGTGGGAGCACAACAGCTGGGGAGGGATTTGTCCTGTTGTTTGGAAGGAGGAGGGTGGCCAGGACAGTTTGGAGACAGTAGCCTCTTTTCTCCAATTCTCACAGTGCCATCAAGTGGCTCCATCAGCAGGTGCAGAGCAGCACTGCGCACCCAGAGCCAACCCAAGGGAGAGGAGTGGTGGGGCTGGGCAGAGTGCAGCTCAGGCGCCCCACAGAGCCAAGGCCCAGCCTTGAGTCCCTCAGACAAGTGTGGGGCCAAACACCATCCCCCAGAAGGGGCTGCACAGTGGGCCAGCTCCCTCCCAGTGTATGTATGACGTCCAAGAATTTTAATGGATGTGGCAATCGTGTTTACTATGTTCCTGCAAGGCCTTTCTGTGGGCCTTTTCTGCCCACACGCTGAGACCTCCATGGAAGCAACAGCACAAAAGTCACCACCTCGTCCAAGGGGGCGACCTCAGATGTGATCAGTGACCAAGCGAGTGCCAGGGCCATCAGTCACCTGTGTGTGTTGGAAGAAGCGCTGGGGACAGCAGGGTGCTGGGCCAGAGCAGCTGTGGCCAGCTCTCCATGGGGAAGCCTGCCAGACTCCCTGAGTGAAGCATCCGGCTGGCCTGCACACAAGCAATTTCTGGCATTTCTCTCCCTGCAATGCGTTTGTTTTGTTTTTAAACTCTGCAACTCAAGATTGATTCACCTTAGAAATGCAAAAGTGCTTTCACTTCTACAAAGAGGAATTTAAAAGAAACAAAAGACATTCTCGGCAGTTGTGTGTTTGGGTAAGCGGGGCGGGGGGGGGGTGTGAGGAAGAGGAGGAAGACATTCCTGAGAGCTGTGGTACTTATGCATTTTACTCCCGAAGAGGTGGTCTCACTCTCTAGGTCTTATTTTTCTCACACAGAAGAGGCTGATGCAGGTGGATAGAGGGTTTGAGCCCAGCCCAGACAGTTTAGTGAATTAGTGAGACTTTGTTTTAAAACAAAAAATGGAGCCAGGTATGATGGTACATGCCTGTGATCTCAGCACTCTGGGAGACAGAGGCAGATCCAAAGTTTGAGAACAGCCAGGCAATTTAGAGACTTAATGAGATCTTGTCTCAAAATAAAACAAAATAAAATAAAATAAAAGGGCTGAGCATGTACCTCAGTGCAAAGCCCCTGGGTCAACCCCTGAGAAATGTTTTTTAAATTAAAAATAAAAAAATAAACTCACAGGGGGCAGGGCAAAAAAACCCCAGGGCTCCTAAACCACATCCTTCAGGCCCCCAGGCACAGTGCAGATTGGGGACTTCAGCCCTCATCCACTTTACCAGAACAATTCAGCCTTTGTCCCCTCCCACATTCGGCGTCTCAATAAAATTTCATTTAGACAAAGAATTCTGTGCTGCCATTGCCACTTTTGGAGAGACCCCTACTACCTACGACTTTCAGAACTGCCCACCATGCCTCAGATACATCGCCCTAATATTTCACTCGTATTTTGTGACCTCAGATGCAAATAACTGTTGATTTTACAAGAGATGGACACCTGCCCGGGGGGAGCCCATCTGATTCTCCTGCCCAGCATTGAAACTGAATCAAACTGGGCCAAAGTCAATCTTTGATAGAGCCTGAACCTGTTCACTTCAGCCCTGGGGGTTGAGGCAGTAGGGAGCAGCGACCCTGGACTGCATGATGGAGTAAACCAGAGCCCTGGCTCCCAATCTCAAGGTCCCCGCCTTCGGATATCATAGTCTTCCTAAATAAATGTTCTCTATTTTCCTGAGGTTTGTTTGCAAAGCTTTAAAGCACACACAGGCATAGCGATCCACACCTGTAATCGCAGCATTCTAGGAGGCTGAAGCAAAAGGATCCGAAGTTCAAGTCCAGCCTGGAAAGCTTAATAAAACCCTGTCTCAAAATAAAACATGAAAAAAGGGCTGGGAGTATAGCTCACTGTGAAAAGGCCCTCAGTTCAATCCCCAGTACAGAAAAAAAAAATCTTCAAAATACTAGACAAGAGCAAGATGATTTAAAAGATCTTCCCTGCGCTACAAGATCAGCCTGGCCCAGAGTAACGCATTTCATCTTCCCAGGTTTACAATGTTTGAAAATAAATGGTGAGTTCTAAATAGACTATGATCTTATGAGTTAAAATGCCTAATACAATACAGCATATAATGATAGAAAACACTGACATCACCTCTCTCATTGATGAATTCAAAAGTTGTTTGTAAATTAATCATTTTTTCTTGTTGCTACAAATTTTAATCTCAATAATAATCTGTTGTTTATATGTACTTGGACTACCCCTACCAATAACACCTAATACTTTTCTTTAAATTTGTCCTGAAACCTTCCATCTATGGCTTTAAGTATCCATAAGTAGGATTCCACTTCACTCACTTGTCTATTACCCAGTTTTTTTTAGATGTCCTGAGATTTATCAAAGAAATGGATGGCAAAAAATCCTTCGTTAAGAGCTGCTGGGTAGGATTTGAAAAAAATCTTATTTTAAGTATGTTTCCTAAGTTAGGTTTTCTTACAACGGAGAAGAACAGAGCCTCACCCAAAAGCAGATCAGAGAAAGTCCCAGAGGTGCTTCAGTGTTTGTCACACTTTGGGTGACCAATAGTGGGGCCTGAAATAACTTAGAATTTTCCCAAAATATTATCGTGTTTAATGCAGCGAGGCTGACTGTCACTTCATAAAAATGGAGGATAAGTGCATAGGTATCAAGTGAAGATGTCACATCTATAGCTCACTGTGGCCTTGGTCAGAGGATCAGCCAGAGCTCTCACTCTGCCACTTTGCCCTCCCATTGTCCCCACTTCTCCGCCCAGCATGACACACATATTGAGGGGACAGTGTAGCAGGGCACTTGTCTTAGTGATAGTCAGCTTACCAACACTATAATGAATCTCTGAAATAATTGAGTTCTAAGGAGAAAAGGTTCCTCTTGGCACACAGTTGTGGACAACCAGAGCTTTTAGCCCATGGACAGTTGCCCCTGCTGCTTTGGGACCTGTAGTGAGGCAGCACATCATGACAGGAGTCTGTGGCAGAGCAAAGCTACTCACCTAGCAGAGGAAAGGATCAGGGTCCTATACTCCTCTTTCAGGGCTTGTCCCCAGTGACATGAAAACCTCTCACCGGGCCCCACCTTTTAAAGGTTCTACCAGCTCCCAGTAGCATCGTCCTGGCGGCCAAATCTTCAACACATGGACCTTTGATGGGAACTCCAGATCCAAACCACAGCAGTCATGATTTCAGAAACAGCCTGGACCCTGGCAGTATTGTAGGAACCTCCACAACGAATCCAATAACAGCTTCCTCTCCTCAGAGTAGTACCTCTGCCACCCTGCTACCTTTGATTCTCAATGTACCTGTGTCTGCTTTTAGAGTTTGGCTGGTTTGGAGGTTCTTTGGGGGAGAAGTCAAATCAGAATCACAATCCAAGAAGCAAGGCTTGAAACCTCTGGTCACTTACTTTATATCACATTGGTGCTAAGCATGGAGCCAGAGGGCAGGAGACGTGCTGTGGGCATTATTCTTACAGTGTGCAGGATCACAAAGGGTCACCACACATTACGGCATGTGACCTCTGGCAGAATGGGGCAGCCTGTCAGCTCTGGTCAGCAACAGGAGAGAATGTAACTGATAAGTGATGTGTTGTCATTGATTACATGTCTCAGAATAGCCATTTTACCTAATTTTCTTGGCGGATATGACTGAACCTCAGGCGTGTTTTCAGAAGAGCATACAGTAAGCCTTCTACTCTATGCATGGAACAGGGAACGGCAGCCCTAGACTTGCTGAGAGTTTGCTGAGAGGCAGACTGTCAGGTCCAGCCCAGACCTAATGGAGAAGAAACTGCAGTTAACAGAGCCCAGCAGAGTAATGCTCGTGCCACAGTGGGAGGTACAGCTGCGTGGACCAGCGATTCAGCCTTGCTTCTCTCTTGGATAGTGCGCAGCCGTGACATCTCCCCTGGTCTGCAGTGAAACCACAGTAGATCTGTCCTTGCCTGGAAAGTGCTGTCTTTCACTGATTTTATTCTCTTCCACTATTTTGAAATTAAAATATGTTCTGTTTTAGGAAATGAGAGCGATAGTGATTGTGGATGCCATTTTGTTTTGTTCTGGTTTGTCTTCACTGGGCAAAATAAAACGTGGTACCTACATCTGCCCCATTGTTTTCATTTTCTAGCCCATGACCTTAAAGACTCAGGAACAACTAGTACGATCAAAGTCAGGGGTGCATCTTGCTGATATCCTTGTCAGCTGAAGCAGAATTGGAATGTGATGTCCTGCGCTAAGACTCAGGGTACAGACGTGCTTGTGTGATTGTTCTCTATTTTGAAAGCCCCATGGGGTCCTAAACTGTGAGGGCCATCATACAGAGCTCAGAAAAATACACAAGAAGGCACCAGAGCAGGGCAGAGGCACAGCTCCGGTCCCAGCGGCTCCAGTGCGAGTCCACGCCTGCCCACCCATGTGCATCCGGCTGCCCTGGCTCATCCATCAACCAGCAGATTGCTGTAAGAGCGTGGGTGCAAAAATAGCACCTGTGGCCAAAGCAAGCCTTTGGAAGTAAGTCTTAAGGAAGCAGCCTGAGGATTTGGTACAGCACAGGATTGTAAAAAAGCAGCCGTTGTGGCTGGGGGCCAAATACACCTAAATTTGTGTTCTCTCACATCCTCTCCTGACAACCGAGGGCTGTTGCAGGAAAGCACCAAGCAGAAGGTGAGAAAACCATGCCCGGCGGTACAGAGAGGTCACTTTCCTACATAAATGGAGTGCTTGGAATGATTCTGTGATGTTCCGAGAAGAACAAAACCGGGCCAGGAACAGCAAGAATGGAAGAAGTCCAGGAAGCCAGCGGTCTCAGGCCTGTGCAGCGACATTCTCCATGGCCAGCCCCACTGCCAAGGCCGAGACCCGTTCCCACTGTCCTGGGAGTCTCAGCATTCCAGAGCCCTGCAAAAAACAATGGCAGCATTTGTGGCATTTCAGAGCAAGCTTGGAAATTTTTAAATGTCAAAATGAATGATGTGGAAAAGCTTGTGGGAGAAGCCAAGACACAGAAGCTGAGCTGGGAAAATGGTGAGGCAGGGGCGCCAGAGGGACGGCTGGTTAACACGTCCAGGCTCCCAAGTCTTTTAATAACGGGGTACTCGGAAGCAGAAAAACATCTTGAGCTGTCATGAGAGGCAGTGATGTGGCAAAAATGTGCAGACTAATATGGTCCCGGAGGGAAGGCTGGGTGCATACTATTGATTTTTATCGAGGGTCTACTGCTTGATTTGCCAGAGGATATCACTGAGCAGGGAGCACTGCTACCCAGGCCAGGTATGGTGTCAGAAGTCACA
>PVJO010017461.1:0-39145 GCA_004026905.1 Hystrix cristata | reverse complement strand
GCTGTGTGACTCCTGCAGGCACTTAACCTTTCTGTGCCTCTATTGTGTTATCCGTAAAATCAGGACCTTGACTGTAATAGTAATAGTGCCCCTCTTTTCCTATTTCCTGAGAAATGTGGGAAAAGAAAAGCAAGGCCTCTCGCATTTGCAGGCAGCGGTGGCCCCGTCCAGCAAATCCCAGTGGCACTGAATGTCACAGGAGAGCAGGACCCGCAGACTCCACCCTTGGGGCAGAGAAGCAAGGGCGGCCGAGAAGAGGGCTGCTTCCCAGGACCTCAGCACACCGCGCCCTACAGTGGGGTCTCTTTTTCCAAGTTGTCTGATTCCTCATCTAAAACCTTTTCATAGGCACAGTGCAGACACATTCTCGTGATCAAGTGTCACACCTTGGAGGAGCACGGGGGTAAGTGACGAGGTCTTACTCCACCGGCCCTCACGCCTCCCTAACAGTGTGGCGTGTGCAGTGTGAGCCTCCCCCTCAGTGACACTTGGATTTATATGTAAATGTGAGTATATTATGCAAATTAAGCCAAACAAGCACGCTTCAAAACAGCGGTCTTGGCAAATTTCCAGGGCAGTGCTTATCTAACTTATTCTTTTATTGTTAATTTTTATCAATATTTTCTTTGAGCCTATGATATAGACACACAGTAAAAACAAAAAGTGTGGGAAAGATGAAAAGTGAAAATGAAGTGTCTCCCTTTCTCACAACCATGCCCCTCCCCAGCCGGCCTCTCCGCTCCCCAGGGAGGCCTGTTGCCCATTCTTCTTTGTATGCGTGTGTATGTTTTGGGACAGCCTCTAGCTAACTCGCGATCCTCCCGCCTAGTCCTCAGTGTGCCGACGTTACAGGCGTGCCCCTCAGCAGCCGGCTGCTGTTGCTCTTTCTGGGGCATCCTCCTAGGCAGGCTGTGCCCAAGCGGGCACACGTGGCCCCCTTCGCACAGCGGTGACAGCTCTGGTTTGTTTTCCCTGAGCTCTGCCTCTGCGACCAACATTCTTATCAGTGCTACATTCGGCGGCCTCATTCTTCGGGCCAGTTGCATTGTACTCCACCGTGCAGATGTCACAAGTTATTTCACACTCGCATGGTGGATGTGGAGATTTTAAAGCACATCACTGAGTTCTTTGCATCCCGTCTGGTTAGACGTCTGTGTTTGGCACTCCATGGGGGGTGTGACTGGCCAGAGAGCCTCCTTGCTTGGATGTGGAGGTCACCTTGCCCAGGAGTGTCTGTGCACATGCGCTGGCTCACACACCCAGCTGGTGCAGCTGGCACATTACCCAGCCCGGGAGCCAGACCTATGAGGGAAGAGCCCTCCAGAAGATTCTCTGGCTGTCTGAGTAATCTCGGCTGACTCCCTCTACAGTGAAAGAGACAAGTAGTCCCTGCTGTATCCTGTCTGGATGTCTGATCCATAAAATCGTTAGCAAAGCCAGCGAATCACAAGTTCAAGGCCCGTCTAGACTACATAGTGAGACCCTGTCACAACAAAACAAAACAAAACAAAACACCCCCCAAAACAAAAACAAAACATTTGGAGTAATTTGTTACTCAACAATAAATAATTAGAAAAACAGGTGTGTGTTAGCCAGCTTTCAGTTGCTGTGATGAAACAGCTGAGGAAATCAATTTGAAGGAGAAGAGGTTTATTTTGGATCAGGGTGTCACAGCCTTCAATCCATTCTCGGTTGGCCCAAGCCTCAGGCTTGTGGCAGGGCCGAGCACCATGGCAGAGAGCACATGGAGGAGGCTAGTCACTTGACTGTGGCCAAGAATCTAGAGAATAGGTGGGGATGGGGTCCCAATATCTCCCTCAAGACCACACCCCTTAGTGATGTCACTTCCTCCCACCAGGCCCTGCCTTCTAAAGGTTGGACCATCTCTAGCTGCTTCAGCTGGGGACCACACCTTAACAGCCCGAGACTTTGGGGACATTTAAAATCTAAACCATAACAACAGGTTTTACATGTCCTTGTCTATTTATTAATCTGTCTCCATACTTTCTCAGAAGGGAGATTATCACTTACTGATTTTTTAAAAATTGAGGTGAAATTCACATACCATAAAATTAACCATTTTAACATTTATAAGTCAGTAGTATTTAGTGTATTCACGAGGTTTTGGAACCATCAATTCTGGAACATTTCCATGATCCGAGAAGAAAACCTATACCTATTAAACAATCCCCATTCTCTCCTCCCCCAGTCCCTGGCAACCACTAATCTGTTTTCTATCTTTATGATTTTGCCTCTTCTGAGTATTTGATATCAACGGAGTCACGTGCTGTGTGGTTTTTTGGTGCCTGATTTTCACTTCACATAATGCTTTTGAGGTGCCTGTATGTTGTTGTAAGAGTTGACAGTCCCTCATTTTTGTGGCTGGATGACTTTCCCATAAATGCATTTACCACTGTGTGTCTGTCCTTTGAATTGCTGATGGACTTGTGGGTTGTTTCTACTACGTCGCTCATGAGAACTGCTGCTATGAACCCTGGAGTACACATAGTTGTCTGAGTTCCTGCTTTAATCTGGGTGTCTCTAGGAGTGGAGTTTTCAGAGCATGTAATTCTACTTTTAACTTCTCAAGGACCCGCTGCACTGTTTTCCACAGTGGCTGAACCATTTTATTTTCTTACTGGCACCATATGAAAGTGTCGACTTCTCCCCAGACTTCTCCTCACCCTCACAACACTGTTCCATTTGAAACCGTCTAGCCGTCCTGCTGTGTGGGAAGTGGCATCTCACCACTGCCTTGATTTGCACGTTGCTGATGACCGACGATGTTGAGCACCTTGCGGGCTCTTCGTGTGTTGAGTTTGGAGTCTTGAGGGACTATTGATTTGCCCCTACAGGTTCTCGTACTCCTGAACCTCAGCCCTCAGTCGCGGGAAGGGCTCCTGGGCTGGGTGAGGTAGGCTGGTCCTGCTGGGTCTGCAGAGCGGAGCGGCTGTGCAGGACCTCCCCTGTGACCTGGCATGTGACCTCCCCTCTCAGCATGGCAGCCTCAGCACCCCGCACTGCTGGGCTGAGTGGAGAGTAGGAAAATAAGCAAGGGACTCCTCTCTGTGTCTGTCCATGCTGGGCTCCTCCAGGGTGTAACCCCCTCGTGGCCCGACCTCTTCTGTGAAGTGGTTGGACCGCCCTCTACATTCCAGGCTATGTCTTGTCTCCCTGCCAGTTGCCTGTTTGCCCTGACTCTACCGTCCCCCTGCCCTCCAGGGCCAAAGCTTAGTGACCTGTCAACCCTGATGAAGCCTGTCTCAGCTGTGGTGCTGTGGTCCGGGACTGCGGAGAACACGAGGCAAAAGCCCTCCCTCACCCCCACGGCAGGAGCGTGCCGGAGGCCCTGTGGGGCTCAGTGGGGGAGTGGGGCTGAGAGAGCATGCTTGGTCTCCCTAGGACTGCACCGGTGCTGGTGGGGGCTGCACCCCAGGATGGGGTGGGGGAAGGGCACAGGAGCCAGTGCTCGGGCGGCTGATGCCTGGCTCTTTGCTAGGGCAGGCTTGGAATGGGAGCAAGGCCCCAGGACCTAGATGGCTGAGCTGTCACAGCCATTTTCTAAGAAGTGTTTTTCAATTGAGCAAAATTAACCAGTTGTATTAGTATCACTTAATGCATACTTACCTATGTGTACACCTGTGCGACCTATCCAGAACCCGGGAGGCTGTTAGGACTAGTCCCAGGCAGCTCCCGGCCCCCCTGTATTGCTTGCACACTTTCCTCCTCCCTCCCTCCCTCCCATTTTCCTTCCCTAGTTCCTGCTTTTCCTTTTCTTCTTCCTTTTCTGTTTCTCTTTCTGTAACTGCTGTATGGCAGAGGCTATCTACTGGGTTGATTCTGCGCCCGCTGCAGGGGGACCATTGGCAGCGCTGAGGACATTTCTGGTTGTCACAGCTGAGGGGATGCTTTGGCCTTGGTGAGAAGAGCCCATGGATCCTGCTCACTGTCCCACAGTGCCCAGGACAGCTCCCGGCCACGAGTGTCCCTCACGCCAGGGTGGGGAAGCCCTACTCTGTAGTTTCACTGTGTGGAGAAAGCATAATGTATCTCTCCCATCTGCCGTTGACGGGCATGTGGGCCGTGTCCAGGTATTAGAGTGGTGCTGCTGGGAACGACTCAGACACATCGCGGAGTGATGTGTTCCCGCTGGCTTGGCTTCAGCACCTCCTGCCAAGCGCCTCTCCACACGGCCCCGCCGTGCTCACCCCGCCCGTGTGACTGTGCCCAGCTCCCCACGCTCCTGTCAGCACCCAGCGCTCTCAGTGTGACGCATCTCACTCGAGTGCTCATGATCCGGGACAGAGTCGTGAGGCAGCCGAGGTGCTGGGTCCCGTATGCTGAGTCTCGAATCTAGCTGGGACTCAGGGGAAGGGAGTGCAGCTCTCCGACCTGAGAAGAGGGACCTTTTTGGACAGGTTTGAAACCACCACAGGCCTTGTCACCTGTAAGCTCTTTCCACACTCAAGCATCATGTGGAGAGTGGACATCTACCCTTCAGGTCTCTGTTCCTGATCTCTGCTGATGCGTGGAGTGAACACCAGAGCACCCTTGCTGGGGACCTTCCCGACAGACTCAAGGACGCTACTGTAGGAACAGGAAAGATGGCTTGACCCAGCTCACGCCGTCTGTGCGATGCCGAAGCCGTGTGGGGAAGGGTTGGGACTCCAGCTTGTTGATTCAAAGTAGCTTTGTCACAGTCTGGACTGCTGGAGCCCCTCTGGTGGGCTGGGAGGACATGGGCTGCCCATGTGTGGAAACAGCACTGACCACCACGAATATTTGCGAAGGACTCCTGGATTTGTATAGGCCCCGTGCTGGGGTCTTTCCTTCCTCATCTCATCTAGGTCTCACACTAGGCCTTACACTCGCTGAGATCGGGATTTCTCTAATCCCCTCTAATCATGAAGAAACTGAGTATCTCCAGGGCACACTCATAATTCCAGTTACTCAGCTAGTAGGGAGACTGAGGCAGGAGGATGGTATGTTGACCCCAGTCTGGGCCACTTAGCAAGACCCTGCCTCAACACAAACTAAAAAGGGCTCTTGTGTTTTCTGTGTCCCAATATCGCAAAAAGAAAAGAAAAGAAAAGAAAGCCAGTCTCAAGGACTTGTAGCCTCTGAGGAGCCACACTGGGGTTCCTATCCAGGTCCCCTTGAAGCGGCCCAGACCCCTGACCACTCCTGAACACCCAGGCAAACCATCCTTGTGGGGGCTTCAGCATCCTCCTCTAGAGCTGTGACCTGAGGCTGATCCTTAGGGTTTGGGCGGAAGGAAAAGGACAGGAAAGCATATGCTTGTCACTCATGGACATGTCCTCAGTCAGCTTCCTGTCACATCTGTGTCAGTGCCGTGACTGGCAGGCCACCTCGGGAAATGGTGTCTCCTTCCGCTTCATTTCAGAGAGGCGAGCGTGTTGTGGCGGCCCTGGCTTCTAGAACTTTCTGTACTCTGTAAGTGGCCAAAGAATGTGTGACAGGAAATGACCAGAGCTATGAATCTTTTTTCCTCAAGGCAACATGCAATTCTCTCTGGATCTGGCCTTTTCTGGCCTCCTGAGCCTCCTCTCATGCCTGCGGCCCTTGCTCCCCAGGCCTTGCCTGCAGACGCCAACACTACCGCCCCCAGCCCATCTCCTCTGTCCCAGCCCTGCTTCTGAGCTGAAGCCTGAGAAGTTGGGGAACTGGCTTCAGCCTTTTGGGGCCCCACCGACTTCCTTCTGCACGTTTCCCCTGCCCTTTTCTGAGGCAAACCTGCCAGAGGGGGCTGGCTGGAGCCACAGTGGAGCTCAGGCTCGGCAGGCACCCGCGAGTTGCCAGTCCTCAGGTACATGTGTGTTTAAGATGGAGGGAGCCTTGTCCTCAGGGAGTGCACAATCTCACTGGGAAGATGGACAGACGTGGGGAGAACTAGACAGGAAGCTTCAGTCAGGATGCTAAGAACAGATTCAAAATGGCGAAACAAACGGGCAGTGACCACCGTGAGGCACATCCTGAAGGCAGGAGGCCCGGGAGAGTGGAGCCAGCCCATCTCCGAGACAGGATCTTAGCCAGAGCTGCCGGGCCTGCCAGGCTCTGTCTACAAGGCCTGCATGCACCGCAGGGAAGAGGATTCATAAGGACACTACTCAGTGTCCACTGCAACGTGGCCCCTATTGTTTGGAGATCACAGGGGATGATGTTGGGCTCCTCATTCCCCAGAAATCTAAGACGAGGACACTGCTGGGTGACAGTCTCGTCCAGGTTTGCAGGAGCAGAGTGACTTTGAGTGTGCTCTGCAGCCTGGACAACAACCTGCATGCAGGAGCCAGCATGGGGCCATCTTATGTCCTGTGTGAAGGTCGCCTGGGTGGGGTCATCCAACAGACCAGAGAAGGAAGCAGCTAGACACCTGTGGTGTGGCTGGGAACATTGCCTGTGGCTGGAAGGAAGATGAATTCACCCTTGGCAGTCACGGGGAGGTGGGGAGCTCCAGTGTACTACCCAGTGGGGCATCAGGGAGGCCTGGTCACCAGACAAGCAGGACTTCTTCCCTTTATGATTCCGCCCGGCAACCAGATTCTGGAAGGCAGAGCCAGGGAGGGGCAAGATGCCAGAGGAGCAGGAAAGAACCCGAGGGGAGGGGCAGGAGTGAGGGCGGGGCCAAGACTCACAGTAAACCAAGGCCGAGGTTTTGATTATTACACAGGGTCTAGCGGTTGAAGTGTAAGTGGGAAGACTTTGGGTCTGGCCACTTAGGAGTGACCAGAAAGTCATGGGGCCAGCCTCAATTTTCATTCAGGGTGAAAAGTGGCTTAAAAATTTAAAAGCATGGTAGGAGTCGAAAATAACAGGACTTCAAGAGTATCTCTTGAATTATGCTTGTTCACTGTGATGACTGCACAAATTCACATACAGAGAAGGACTAGGAAAGAATGGAAAAAGGAGGCATACGATAGAGTGATGGGGGAGATAGACTGCTGGAGCCAGGGTGCTCCAGGAATGCCCTCTGAGGTGGGAATGTTTGAATTGAGGCCTCAGTGACGGAAGCAGCTGGGATGATCTGGGGAAAGGAACCTAGGGACGGAAAGAGGTGAAGATCCAAGGAACAAGGGGTCCAAAGAGAGTCTGTGCAAAGGTCCTGAGCATGCTTGCAGTAGGAGAAAGCATCGTACGGAGTTGAAGATGGAAAGAGACACTGGAAAAAAGGATTAGATGGGGTCAGAGGAGGGGATTTTGTCCCAGGTGTGATGGGGAATTGTGAGAGGACCTTTCAGCAGGGAGGAGGCTCCCAGTCATGCTTCGAATGGCCAGCTGGGTGCCCTGGGGTGGATGGATGGGCTGGAGCCAGGAGGAGCTGCAGGAGCCCATTGTGTCTGGGTGAGAGGGAAACAATGGTGGTGGGTGCGTGGGGTGGTGGCAGTAAGGGGTGGGCAGGTCTAGGCTCTTCAGGAATTTGAAGACAGAGCTCTTGGCACGTGCCGATGGCTCCTGTGTATGATACAAGACAGTTGAAGATGATGATCAGGATGTTTCTAAAGTTTCTGACCCATGCAGGCTGGGTGTTGATGCCTCTTTTTAGGTGGGAGAGGGCGAGGAAGCAACTTGATGTGGGGTAGAGAGTCAGTGATTCTCATGCAGCTCAGTGTATACCCGGAAGTCTAGTACTGAAGGGGCCAAGAGTGGGCAGAACAAGAATGAAGGTCCTGGGGCCAAGCAATTTAAGCTTAGTTATGTGACCCTGGGCAAGTGTGTCAGTTGGGGGGCATGAAAGGAGCAAATTAAATATATAAAGGATTTACAGAGTAGACTTACAATGGCCACCTACAGAGTCGAGGTGGAAGAATTCAAATAATGATAATTTGACTTCATATATATATCTCCTTGATTTCTCCTATGATCCTTGATTATTCAAGAATGTGTTGTTTAATCTTCATGCGTTTGCAAAATTTCTGTGGTTTCTTTGGCAGTTGAGTTCCAGTTTTGCTGCACTATGATCTGATAATGTGTCTGGGATAATTTTGATTCTTTCATTTTTAAACATGCTTTATGGACTAGCATGTGGTCTGTTTTGGAGACCAATTCATGTGCTGCTGAGAAGAATGTGTGTTCTGTTGTTGGATGGAACACTTTAGACACTTAATAAGTCCACTTGGTCAAAGGTGTGGTGCAACTCTTTAAAAAAAATTTTGTCTAGTCAATTTGTCTGTTTGTGAAAGTGAGACACTGAGATCCCCCACTATAGTTGTGTGGCTGTTTATCTGATATTTTAGGTCCACTAGTTCTTTTTGTATGAAGTGCTCAGTATATATATAATTATTATCTCTTCCTGTTGAATTGTTCCCTTAACCAGTATAGTGACTTTATTTGGCTCTTCTGATCGGTTTTGGCTTGAAGTCCACTTTGTCTAACAAAATTGGATGGCTACTCCTGGATGTTTTGGGGCTCCTATTCCTGGAACATTTTTTTCCCATCCTTTGATTTTTAGAATATGAATTTCTTTTTGGACTAAATGAGTGTCTTGTGTACAACATACCATTGGGTTTTGTCTTTTGATCCATTCTGCCAGTCTGTGTCTTTTGATTGGGGAATTGAGATCATTCACATTAAGAATTATTACTGAAAGGTGTTGACTTATTCCTGTCATTGAATTATTTTCCTGTTGCTGATTCCTTTTTTCCTTCTGCTTAACTGCTCACTCTCCCTGGTGTATTCATTCCATTAGACTTTTTGAGATTGCTGGTTTCATTGTCTCTTTCTAGGATATCCTTGAGAGGTTTTTTTGTAGTGTTGGCTTGGTGGTCATGAATTTCTTAAGGTGCTCTTTGTCATGAAAAGACTTTATTTCTCCAGCAGTATTGAAATATAGTTTTGTAGGATGTATTAGTCTGGGTTGAAAATTGTCTTCTTTTAGGGTTTGGACACTTCACTTCGAACTCCCCTAGCCTTTAAGATTTTTGTTGAGAAGTCTGCTTTAATTCTAATGGGCTTACCTTTATATGCAATTTGTTGCTTTTCTCTAACAGCATTTAAAATTCTGCTTTTGTGTTGAACTTCTGGGATTTTGACTATGATATATCATGGAGAAGTTCTTTCCTGACTGTGGCTATTTGGAGTTCTGGATACCTCAATTATCTGTATGTTAAATTCTTTACCCAGATTGGAAGGTTTTCTGACACTATTTCTCTAAGTGTTTTAGTTTTTCATTTGTGCTCTCTTCTGACTTTTCACTAATTCCAATTCATCTTTGATTAGTCTTCTCTGCATCATCTAGCAGCCATTGGATCCCTTTCCCATGTTCTCTTGTTTTTAAGGCACCTCTGAGTTTATGGTCACCTGTATCTATACCCGTATCCCTGATCCAAGATAGAGATCTTCTAGTTCTGACACTGTCCTCAAATTGGGCACTTCCACTGCCCATACTTTTGGTAGACTTCTTGGTTCCTTGGTTTTTGTTTGTTACTTACTTGTAGACTCTATTTCTTTTTTAAACCGGTCCTTAATGTTGTATATTGTTTTGTTTAGCTCAACTAGTTTTATTAGTGTCTTTTGTAAGCTCACTGATCCTTTTGTTTTTTATGCCTATTATCTGTTTAGTTATATTATCTTTGAGCTTGATGAGCACCTTATCGAACTGTTCTCTTGTCTTCTCTTCTATCATTTCATATAATTCAATTGTTTGCCTTTTTGTGTTTCCTCCCCATTGATGCCCCATGCAGCTTTGGGGGAATTTTTGGAGGCATTTTGTTACCTTGTTTTCTCATGTTTGGGGTGTGTGTGTGTGTGTGTGTGTGTGTGTGTATGTGTGTGTGTTTGTGTTGAGGTTTGTGACCCGATTATAGTGGAAAGGCTTTGTTGCTAGGATGGAGACCATTTTAGTTAGTGTCTGCTTTTCAGTGATCACTCTGAGCATAGCTAACTATACTCCTTTGCCTCTGTCCCAAGTTCTGTCCACCTTTGTTGATTTTTGGGTGATGGTGCAGTGTAAATGACCCAGCACCCAGTTCTCTAAAAATGAACTGCAGTATTATTGATGACACAAAGACAAACCAGGGGCTGCGATGCAGTAAAAAACAATTAATAGTAACAACTCTGCCACCCTGACAGTAGCAACAAAATCAGCATTAATTACAGAGTCAAAGACAGATGAGACATTGACATACCATAAGAGTCAGTAAGAGCTGCCATTATACCACCCTTAACAATAGAAAAGAGATCTTTAATTATAATATAGACACAAAGACAAAACCAAATACTGACATATAATAAATATCTACTAAATGCAACAAATATGCCATCATTAACAATATAGAAGAATTCAACAATAATAACATAGAGTTAATTATCTAAATATTAATAAAGCTTAATAGTAATACTAGTAAAGATGAAGGGAACGGGGAAATGGGAAAATGAAAGAAGAAAAATTTAAAGAATAAAGAAAAGGAAGATAAGAAGGAAAGAAAAGTAAGATAAAGAATCTTATTAAGGAGTAAAAGAAAATTAAGAGAATTAGATCAAAGTAACAAGAACAAGTAAAAGAAGAAAAAAGAAAAGACAGCGAGCTTAAATTTCTTGGAATGGGGGTTCTCTATCTAACCTGCACCCCTCTGTGACTGTCTCTCGTGGCTCTCACCTGCTCAGTCACTAAAGTGGTGTGACACCAGAAACCCTGAAGTATACAGTAATTGTTCTGTAGCTCAGTCTTGAACCATTAACCCTTTCCCCAAATGGGGCAATTACATGCTCTTCAATATAGTGGGCACAGCCCTGGATTTCTCCTCCAACTCCAGCCTGCCTTGCAGAAAGAGTCACTTCCAGAGTAAAATCCCATGCTGCATTTGCAGGTGTCACAGCTGCGGGCTTTTCTTGGGGTTGGCACTGCTGGCCTGGTCCATTGTTTCTCCCTGGAGCTGTCGCCCGCTCCAAGTTTGCCTAGCGTCACAGAGACAGCCACCCCCTCCAGCCCCACCCCAGAGCTGGGGTTCCTTTCTCAACCACTTCCTTAGTTTTCTTTGTTGTGCTCCGTTTCTCCAGCTTCTCTGTAGTTTCTACTTTTCCTGTCAGCTCTCTCCTGATTTTTGGACATCTACTTCTTTTTTCTCTTCACCAAGTTGTTGTTTTCCACATATCTCAGTTCCAAGTCCCAGAGAGGTTAGATTTTGCTGCCTGGCTCTACTCTGCCATTTTTAATCCCATGATTTTTGGATTATCTGAATTTCTTACAGTTCCATTTAAAATTTTCTGTTGATTTTTTAGTCGTACTTCTCTACGTTATTCTTTTAATGGTCACTGATAAGGATTAGAACACACATCCTTAACTTTTCACACTCTACTTGCCATTAATATTGTCCAACTTCATGTAATACACAGAAAGCTTGTAGGTATCTAGTTTTATGTTTCTGCATTCTTTATTTCATATTGCTGTATATTTCATATATCCACATTATAAGCCCTGCAAGGCAGGGTTATAATTTTTTCTTTACATAGTTTATGTTTTTTTAAATTAATTAAGAGGAAAACAGAGAAAAGAATAGTCATCTTTTGCAGATACCCACATATCTAAAATTTCCTATTTTCTGAAGATCTGCATTTCAGGCAGAGGTGCTTCACTCAGCATTTCTTGTATGGCTGGCAACAGTTGCCTTTAGCTTTCATTTTTTTCTGAGATGCCTTTTTTCCCCTTTGTTCTTGAGGGATATTTTACTGGATATATACTTCTCGGTTGAGAGGCTATCCTTTCTCCTTATCACCTTAAAGATGTTTTTCTATACCTTCTGGACTCCATGTTTCTGATATGACATCAGCCATTAACAGGATGGTTGTTCCCCTCTGTGCGATGTATTATTTTTCTCATCTCATGTTCAAGTTGCATTCCTCCATTTGGCTTTTGACAGTTTGACCAGTTCCTTGGTCTACGGTTCTTTGTGTTCCTTTTGCTTGGTGTTGCTTTAACATCTTGTATCAGTACATTTTTGTCTGTCACTAAGTTTGGAACATTTTGTCTATTATGTCTCCAGATAGTATTTCTGCCCCATTCTTTCTCTCCTCTCCTAGAACACCATTTCCATGTATGTGGGACACCTTAATATTTAAATGAGTTCCTTAAATCATTTTGTCCCTGTTTTTCACACTGGCTGATATCTGTTAATCTGGTTTCAAGTTCTTGCCCTCCTTCCTTAGTTTTCCATATGGCTGTTAAAGATTCACTCAGTGAATTTTTCACTTCAGATATTAAATTTTTTAGTTCTAGAATTTCCATTTGGTCTATGGTGTTGTTTTTAATTCCCTGAAGAGATTGTCTACTTTTTTATTAACTGTAAATATAAATGCATATGTAGTTTTTAAATTTCATTAGAGGAGTTTTAATAGTTGTAGTAAACCTTTGTATTCTACTTCCTACATTTTTGGTTCAGGTGACTTGAGATAAATTACAAGATACTTCTCTTGAGAGTTCATTCATTTCTTGTTTTTCACATGTCAGTTTTGGGGTTGCGCCCTGGTGGTCTCCTTCTGCCCGCCCTGAAGATAGGGCCACCTCCTACCCTCCCAGCCCTGAAGACACGACTACAGGCTTTGAGCTGGGTGACCACCCTGGACCATCCTGGTGCTTCCACTGGTCACAAGGGCTGCTGTCCCAGGGAAGCCAGAGGGCCAGAGTCAGGGGAGATGTGACAGCAGAAGGGGTCACAGCAGGGTGACACAGCCCGTGACTGAGGGAGGCATCTGCCTCTGGAAAAGGGAAGGACCTGAACTTTCCCTTCGAGCCTCCGGGAAGACCACAGCCCTCTGACACACTTTAGGCTTCTGACATACAGACCTGTGAGACAGGAAAGGTGTGTTTTTTAAGCCACCAGGTTTGTGGTGATGTGGCACATCAACAGCAGTAAACAAATATGCCGGATATAATGAATGTTATATAGTGAAGATTCTGGGATTTTGCTATTTTTCTGTGCTGCTTCTGATATTTTTCCATTTCTTGTGTCTTGGTAGGAATTTGGCTGGGGAATGAACTTCAAACTCTGTTTCTAGGACGACTGTCCTGGCCTGAGGTCACATCTTCGTCTTACCTCCTGCTTTGGGTCTGTCCATGTGTGGCTAGGGGTCAGTCAGGGGTGATGTGGGTTGACAGAATTTGGGAAATTCCTCTCTGCATCCTTGTGTGCATGTGTGTAAGCGTGTGTGGTGTGTGTGTGGGGGGGAGTGTACCAAGGACTGAACCCAGCACCTTCTCACTGGTCCCTAACCCTTTTCTATTTTTATCTTGAGACAAGATCTTGCTAAATTACTAAATTGCCCAGGCTGGGCTTAAACTTGCCATCCCCCTTCCTCAGCCTCCCGCAGTACTTGGGGCTGTATCCTTTTCATCCAGAATTCTCCTGCTTTCTTCAGCATCCAGGGTTCACCAGCTCAGTTTAAAACTGAGCTTTCTGGTCCCCCTGGTGTCCTTCTGCTTTGAGCTCTGCTCTGTGCAGGCTGCCTTAGCCGCGGCCCGGAAGCCCCAAAGACCAGCGCCCTTCTGCCTCTCTGTGCTGCTACCCCTCCCCTCAGGGTCCGCTCTGCAGCATCTTCAGGGACGGCTTTGGCCTCATGCCCAGGATATATCACTGGGCTCTGTCGGGGATTCTTCAGCTGGATCTCAGTTGTGACCAGAAGTAGAACCCTCCGGTTGAGTTTTGGGGTCCTCTAAGTATCTCTTGCCTCTAGACTTGATGTTGCAGACAGAAGGGGAAGAGAAGAAAACTTTTGCCAGCCTGGTTCTGTTACTTCGAGCTGCACGGCCTTGGGCAGAGGAGCCCACACGAGCCTCACTTTCCCCACCGGTAGGACCCCACCTCAGAGGGCATAGTCAGGCCGATGAGAAGATGCAGACTTGTGGACAGTGCTGGGCCTGAAGTCTGGTCCCCTCTATTTTCACAAGCTTCTTCCTGTTGCCCGCAGAAGAAAGACCTCAAAGCCAAATGCTGGTCAGTTTTTCCAGCTTGGTTAGCTCGTCCAAATGGGTCACCCTAGGAAAGAGGTCTGCTCTTCCTGCCAGGAAAACGAAACTTTAACAAAGGGTGCATTGCAGGGCCATGAGTTACAGTGCAGACTCTTCACGGTTTGGTTCCCCAAACCAGATATGCTGAGTGGACTCTATCCCCCAGTCACTGCTCATTGCAAACAGGAAGAGGCCTGAAATTTCCTTGGACATGGTGCTGCTGTGGAGCCCACGGAACTGGGCCCTGCGGGCCTCCCACTGGGCTCCGCTGTCCTCGTCTGGGCCTGGCTCGACAGTTCAGTGGACACTCGTTTACTGAGGTTTGCAGTGTTGGGTCACAGAGCTGGGTGCAGGAGGTGCAGCAGCAGGCAGGACAGAAGCAGCCCTGCCCTTGTGGATGAAGGTGTGCTCAGAGAGTGGGCGTGAGCCCAATCGTCACTCACCCCCAGATCTTTTAATTTTTTTTTTATTTTGAGACAGAGTCTCACTAATTTGCCCAGACTGTCCTTGAATTTAAAATCCACCTGCCTCAGCCTAAGTAGCTGGGATTATAGGTGTGCACCCCTGTGCCTAGCTGTCAAGTATGTTTTTAGTATAAGCGTGTCCCAAGGATTATATGAGACATCCTAGTACCGAGTTTCACTAAAAATTTATTGGTTGTTTATCTGAAATTCAAATTTCACTGGGCGTCCTGAATTGTACGTGATGAAGTATGTGCAAGCCTTGCGGGCCAGGGCAAGGAGCCCACTGGCACAGCAGGAGACAGCGAGCCTGCGGGGATGAATCCAGTGGCCTCCAGCTGCAGAGCTGAGTGTGGGGGGGAGCAGGGCCTCAGCTGGTGGGGGCTGCTGCGGGAGGCTGGCAGCATAAGTGTCTTCTGCTCCCTGCTGCCCTCTGTCACGGGGACTCTACACACTGGGCACCAGGGGACAGGCCAAGGCCCCTGCCTCCTGTTCCCAGGAGCCAGGTCCTGTTCACTGCCCCTCCCCGCCCTCAAGCGAGAGCTGCTGGGCCAGACAGACTTCTTCCCCTCTGTTTGTTTTTGTGATTCAAAACTGAGTCATCCACCCAGGGGGAGTGTGCCCAGGCCTCTTTTCCTGGCTGGAGGTGGGGGCTGGGGGTGGGGCAGGCTTTTCCAGAGGCTACCGGGTTCAAGGCCGGCCTCCTGTGTGCTGCACTGGTTCAAGAGGGTTCAAGTACAAGAGATGCAGATGCTTTTGAAGCCGGATAGTTCTGTGTTCAAATCCTGACGACACCTATTTGAGACTCAGTTCCCTGAGCCTGTAAAGTGGGAAAGTTAACAGTGCCTGTTTGAGGACTGAATGAGCAATGCCCGGTGCCCGTCCTCTGCCTCCGCCCCCGCCCTGTTGGCAGCGGAGAGCAGTGCCGGGGTCAGCACACAGGCTCCTGAGCAGGCCAGACAGGAAGTCTCGTAGGCTTTGTGGCCAGACAGCCTTGGTGAGCAGTAACAAGTGGGCGTGGCTGTGTGCAGTGAAACTTCAATTACGGACTCTGAAATTTGAGTTCCAAATAATTTTCAGAATCCTTTTAATGGTATGTGTTTGTGACACATGGTAATTACATTCTCCTTGGGGAATGGGTACAAATACATATTGAAATTTTTAGCTCATTTTCAAATGTCACATGACACTAAACTTCCCCCCAGCAGCATGATTCGCAAATATGAACACCGGTTTTGGCAGAGGGCAGGCAGGGCTGGGCCCTGGAATCCGGTTTATAAACACCCCGGTAGAGCGAGGTTATCACCTGGCTGGGATGTGAACCGCCTTGTCCTGCCGATCTTGACCTCACCATGGCCACCCTGTCCCTGCGTAGGTCTCTTCCCAACCGGCTTCTGATCACTCTGGGCCCCTGCACCCACCTGGGAACCTCACCCTTCCTTCCTGTGGCCGATCCTTAGAGAGCCTCGAACATCTCACCCCGCCGCTCTACACTATTCCTTCCTACTGCTTATGTCCATCTGGGACTCAGGATTTAGGGTCCAGGCTGCTTACTGGAGTTAACGGGGTGCTGTTGGCCTCCCCTGCTGTAAGCTGCACCAACGCCGGGACCTTGACCCTGCACCCCGTCTGTGAGCTTTGAACAGGGCCAGGCACACGGTCAACCTTCAGTGAATGTGTGTCTAGTGCGCGAACACTAGGGGCAGCCTGGAGCTTCTCTGGAAGGACTCGAGGCGCTGCAGGCCAGGACACAGCTGGACAGATGGAGAAATGGAGGCACAGGGCAGAGGCCAGTGCTGAGTGACCAAGGTAGGCTCCTCGCCCGGTCTTCTCTGGAGAGGAGGGGTGGGCTGACGGGCTCCCCGAAGCCCAGGTCAAGCAGGTGATGGTGGCACTGTGCTGCCAAGTGGGGACACGCCGGCAGCATCTTCTTGGCCATCCAGGCTCTCCGGGAGCCTGCAGAGGCAGGGCGTCCACAGGCAGTGAGGCCCTGAGGCTGCATGACTAGCCTTGCTGTTCCCACTGCAGGCAGGCGTGGAGACATCTGGGCACACGCTGGCTTGGCGGGGTAGGAAATGGGCCTCCACCACCAGGCTGAAGCCAAATAGCCACAGCTGCTCAAGCCCAAGGGAGGAGCGAGGCAGGGAGGAAATGCTGAATCTGTGGCCTGCGCTGGCATGTGACGCCGAAGATCCCCGTCAGCCTGCCCAGGGTCAGTCTCAGGGAGCTCCAGGAGCCAGCAGGAGCAGAGGCCCACAGGGGACCTCAGCCTCCCGAACTGACACACCGTGTTGAGATCAGAACACCCCCCAGTGGCTTCCCAGGGCAACTGGGGCAAATCCAACTGCTCATCGCAGTCCTCAAGGCCTGAGGGGTGCGCTCTTAGTGGCCTGTCCTTCTTGTTGTTTGTCACACCCTTCTGCCTTGTGTCCCTTTGTCTCTCTGGCATACCCAGCACACTCCCACCTCAGGACCTTTGCACATGCTGTTCTTTCTGCCCGGAACACACTCACCAGGCCCCTCCATGTCCCAGCCTTCTCGTTATGTGGGTCTAAACCCTCCCTCACTATAGGGGCTTTTCCCGAACACCTGCTCTGGAGAATCGTCCCCAGAGCTACTCTCTGGCACCCTCTTTCACAGTTCTTACCCAGCCCAGAGCTTCCCACTCACCCCTTGACTGCGGGGCGGGGACTCCTCAGTCTCCTTTGCCCCATTGAGGTCTTCAGCCCACAGCCCACAGCGGCCGAGGTCACCCTTGAATCTCAGTCTGCCCAAACCTCAGGGGCCTTTGAGTTCCCAAGAGCAGACTGGGGACCTTGACTGTGTGTTCCCGGGCAGACTTGCACCTTCACACCTAACCCCGGGGCTGTTCCTGCTCTGGCTCTGGGTGACCAGCTCTCCTACTCGCCAGACCTCCGGGGCTGGTGAGAGGTCGCTGCGTTAACCAAGGAGACTACAGCCACAGGAAAGGCCTGGGGCATGGGGAGCAGGGTGCAGGCGATGCAGTGTCGTCACCACTTCGCCTCCTGAGCGTCTTCCTGCTGCCCCAGCACGCACACTCCCAGCTCAGGAGTATCGTCCAGCCAGCTGGCCCAGGCCCAAGCCGCCAGCCTTCGGGGCTGGCAGTCTCCCCTCCCCTCCCTTTCCCCAAGGAGCTGTTGGTCTAGGGCATACGGACATCCGCAAATATCTCCCAGGACGAAGCCCAGTCCACGCTGACCAGCATGGCTGGGGCCAGGCAGGTGGCAGAGGAAATGCCCTCTGCCGCCTCCGAGGCTCAGCAGGCCGGACACGGGGAAGGTTCAGCCAGCCTCTCTGACTCCAAGCCTGGACTCCCTCACCTGCGCGCAGCTGTCTCGGGGCACACAAAAGGAGGTAAGACCCAGGCTGATCTTAGGGAATTCCCAGCCAGTAGGGCTGGTGGGGGTGCTTCGGAACCCCAGACGTGTGAGTATTCAGGGCTCAGACTTGGGATCAGAGCGGGCGTGAAGAGTTCATCTGTGTTAGGAGGCTGGCCCCAGGGCTGTTTTTCTAGAGAGTTCCACATTGACTCCCACAAACGGTCTCTCTGCAGGGCACAGGAGAACCTCTTTCCAGAGGTCTGGCTGGGGACAACTGGCCGTAGAGGAGAAGCCCAGAAGACAGACCTACTATGTGATGCTAGATGGTCCCTCCACCCCTCTGATCCCGTTTTCCCATCTGTAGAGCGGGTACTGTCCCGCAAGAACTTTCCATCTCTAGTGTCGAGCACTGCGGGTGCAGAAGTTTTAGGGTGCAGAGTTGGACACCATAAATGCAAGTTATAAGGAAGATGAAGTAGGTGGCAGGGCAGCCTGAAGCAGAGAGGCCACGAGACGCCTGGAGTGGAGCTGGGTCCTCAGCCAGGTGTCCAGATGATAACGCTGAGGCTGGCAACTCTGTTCTGGGAGAGGCCCAGGCTGTGCGGGACTCAAGCCCAGTGGGTCTGCATGGCTTCATGCGCCACCCGGACACACCTGACTGGTTGGGACCAGGGACAGTGGCCTCAGACCCACCGCCAGCAGACAAGTGGGCTGTGCTGGGGTAGGAAGGGGAGCTGGACCTGTCTTCTCCGGGGAGCCAGTGCGGCCCTCAGACAACCTGGCCATGGTGGGAGAGGTGACATCTCCAGGGTGTCCTCCTTTTAAATGTAATACCATTCCCCGCAAAGCCCAGACCTTGGGCTCAATGAGTTGGCAGGTTTCTTTCTTGAGCTCCTTGGCCTCTGGGGCTGAGAACCAACCCAAGCAGGAGGGGTGACAACACACGGCCTGATTTGCACTCTCTTCTACGTATCTATTCCTGTCCCTGCCCTGGACCACCCTTCCAGCGGCTGTTCGGTGTCCGACACCTTTGGCTGCTCATTTTCCTGCTGAAGAGGTACCCTCGCTTGCTGTGTGTGTGTTTTATTTTTTTGGACACGTAGGTGCATTGCAGCCCTCAACTTCACCTCTTCTCCCTCCTTGCCATGCGTTAAGGCACATCGAGGGTGAAAGGTGTTGAAAGTGCAAAGTGCTGTACACACACACGATGGTGATCCTGGTCTGCGGGTCCTTTCTGGTAGCCACCGATTGCTGCTCAGCTGGTGGTAGGTGCAGGGCTCACCTGTAGGCCCATTACCCACACAGAGGGAGGAACTTTACTCCCACCTCCCCAGCGCTTTTGCAACTGACATAAATACAACAAAATGCAGGGGAAGAACATGACAAAGCGTGTAAGGTCAGCTACATGAAATGCCAAACCATAGTCAAGGTTTTATTTTTTTCCTGTAATGGGAAAGGGAAAAAAATCTCAAAATACGTGTAGCAATAGAGGGAACAAACTGTAGAAAAAACCAGCTTTACAGCACAACTCAATTGAAAAGGACACTTTGATCAAACCCTCCTGTGAGGGGACACCCACCTCCCCGGGCGAGTGCTGGTTCCCACCCAGCCCAGACCACTTGCTGCAGAAAGGGCTGAAGGATGGCACAGCCCTCTCCAGTTGTCTGGGATGACAAATATGAGGACACGAAGCCCGCCGACTGCCCAAATCACCCGGAAGTACTGGATGTCGCCTCTGCCCTCCGCTCCTCTCCTTCCTCCCCGCCCCGCCCCTGTCCAGTGCCCCCAGTGAGACGGCCCCACAGAGGCCGTCACAGACAGACTGTGTGGGGTGCAGGCCCGGCAGGAGAGCAGCTCATGGGAAGCAGCCATGTACTTGATGACAAAGTCCCTGGAGGAAATACTGACACCAGTTCACAGCGGTGAAACAATGGCGGATAAGTGTTTCCTGGCAGAGGGGCTGCAGTGCAGCTGGAAGGGAAGAGTGTGCTGCGGTCAAGGGCGCAAGAGCACAGCCAGCTGAGGGACAGCCAGGGAGACAACTGCCCACGTGACCGTCCCCAGGTTGTAAGAACGCCTGTTTTCAACAAGGAAACCAAAGCAGGAGACAGGCAGCTGTTCTCAACCCATCTGCACGTATCCGCCTACCCACACATCCTCCCATCCCTCCGTCTATTCATATACACAGCCAGCCATCCACTCACTCGTCTGTCTGTCCATCTATCCATCTGTTCGTCCGCTCATCCAGGTGTCCATGGAGCTACCCACCTACTTGTCCATCCATCCGTCTGTCCACTCATTCACCCTTCTGCCTACTCATCTGCTTGGTTTGAACTTTCCCATCACAAACTCCTTGATACTAGGATTTGAACCGTAAGTGTCTCAATGGGGATACATGGAAACACGAGGAAGGGAGTGGAGAGGTGATAAAGGACGCGAAAAGAAGCTAACAAACAGTACCTCATATGCTGGCTATGATGATGGGGAAATCTGGACTTGTGCGGCTGGGGTACTGAAGGGTACCCTGAGCAAGGGGCGAGGAACGGGACCCATTTACCTGCCTAATCTGTAACCTCGACGGGTTGAAGCCTTTGGGGGAGTTAACTTGCTGGCGCTTCCAATCCTGCCCTTGGACTGAGCAGTCTAGAAGGGCCCTCAGGGACAGACAGCCACAGGGTGTTGCAGAAAACTTTTGGGGTGTATGGATCAGTGCCGAGACGAGAGTGGGAACTGGCAGTGTCTGCCACATGATCCATCCATGCACTCATCTCCGCATCCTCCATCCGCCTTTCCATGCACCGTTTCTCAGCTCTGCCACCCCTTGCCCACTTGTGATGGCTAATTGGATGTGTTCACTTAACTGACCTGAGAGATGCCCAGATAGCTTGTAAAACATTATTTCTACGTGTGTTTGTGAGAGTTTCTACAGAAGAGATCAGCATCTGAGTTGGCAGACTGACTGAGTGAAGAACATCCAACCTGGTCATCATGACAAAGCACTGTCCAATCTGGGGCACATAACTCGTGGGGTCTCAGTTTGTTCATCTGTAATCTGGAGTCACAGTTGTTCCCACTCCGTCCCCAGGGCAGGGCCCTTGGAAGGCGCACCTCTGCCCTTGAGTGAGCTGGGGACTCACCTTGAGCAGAGCAGGAGCCGTGCCCCGAGGAGGGCCAACCTCATGTGCAGGGCTCACCTGGGGTCTTGGTCATTTTCTCGTGGCCAAGATACAGTACCCAACGCCCACAACTCAAAGGAAGAGAGACTGATTTTGGCTCAGTCTCTAGAGGTTTCAGGCTGTAGTCTGCCAGGCTCCAAGGCAGAACGGCATGGTGGATGGGCCTGGGCGGAGGAAAGCTGATCACCTCTTGGCATCCAGGAAGCAGAGATAGAAGAGAGGAGCTGAGGAAGGAGATAAACCCTTCAGGCCACGCATGAGCGACCCACCTCTTCTGACCAGACTCCACCTCCTGACCAGGAGTCAGCTGTAGGCCCCACAATCAAATCACCTTCTAAAAGTCCGGCCTATGAGCACACGCAGCTATTGGGGTACACCTAGTTATAAACCATGACACCAGCCAGGGCCCCAGTACTGCCCTTGAACTTGTATTTTGCAAGTGTGGGCCATGGGGCAATGGGACACATGTGAGCATGCCCTGTTTCCTGACACTGCACTCACACAGAGCGTTCACAGAGCCTGTGAGCACAGGTTCAAGCCAAGGACCCCGCCGCACCCTTTCTTCTGTGGCTTCCTGCAGCGAGAGACGGCTTGGGTTGCCAGAGGCCCGCAGGAGGGGAGAATGGGTGGCGTGTGTGTGTGTGCTGGGAGGGGAATAAAGACAGCTGTTCGCCGCGCACGGGATCACCACTGTCTGTAAGAACAGCAGATGTGAACACACACGAGACACAAAATACAAATTGTGTAAGGGGAGTTAAATGCTCTTCTATTTGTATTTAAAACTGGTAGTGTATATGCTAAAATCCATGAAACTAATTTAAAATTTTTCTTTTGTGAGATGACTTTGAATAGCAAATAAAAAATACCATGGCAAGTTGGAAGAGACAGAGAGAGAGACAGAGCAAGAGAGAGACAGCCACAGAAGAAAGGAAAAATTTATAGCTTAACTTTTTTTTTTGGTATTGGGGACTAAACGCAGGGCCTTGGCCCTACACCCCAGCCTTTTATTTTTTATTTTGAGACAGGGTCTCTCTGAGATGCTAAGTTCCCTGGGGTAGGCTGAAACTTGCAGTCTCCCCTGCCTCAGCCTCCGAGTGCTGCGATTACAGGCATGTCCGGCTTACAGTTTAACTTGCAATGGCACTTTTCCCTTCTTTCTGAACGAGGAACCCAACAGTTTTGGTTTGTGCCGACTGACATGCAGGGCACTCTGTCCTTTGCAACAAGGCCTTGACCTGCCTGCTGTTGGGCGAGTGGATGACTATAGGACGTGACGACAAAGAGACTTCTGCGTGAGTCACTTCCTGCAGCCCAGGAGGCAGGGACTGCTGTGATCTCAATGTGCGGAGGAAGAAAGCAAAGCTCAGGAGTTTAGAAGACGTGTGGAAGCTGGAAGGTAGCCAGCTGACCAGTTTCTGACCAGATGGTACCTTCGACCCTGTGGTACCATTTTGTTGATGTGCAAACAAAGGTGTCTCCGGTGTGCGCTTTGCTTTACAAGAGCTGTTTCCTCTCGATCTTGGGCTCTAATAAAAGTCCCTGGAATCCTCTCTTCACCACTTCCTTCCTGTCTCCAAGAAGTTGCCACATAAAAGTTCGAGGGAGGTAGGATGGGGAGGAGAAACGGAAAAAGACCGGAGATTCTTTGTGTTTGCTTCCTCCCTGCACGTTTCCTCGCTCAGCTCTGGGCTGAACGGTGTCTACCAGCCGCGCGGAGCAGGCTCAGGAGTCCCCTCCCTGGGTTTGCAATGCCAGTTAAGCGTTCATTGTTTTCACATCTGCCCAGGAAGCCCTGTTTGGGAGAGCCCGCGCATCCTCATAAGAAGTAGAACTATGAAGCTGAAAACAGCTAGCGTTCCTGAATCAATTTTCACATCTTACGACTTCAGAACATAATTCATTTCTTCCTTTCGAGCCCATGTGGCGGCGGGGACGGCGTCACATTGCTGGGCGAATTCATGAGGAGAAGGTCCGTTTGGCGTCCTCAGCATCCGCTTGTATCTCCGCCCCGGAGCCCTTAAATAAAAGCATGAGATGCCAAGTCTCCCCACTTTATTATGCCATGTGGGCAAAGTGTGCAGGGAGGATGTGTAATTTATTTTCTGAACCAGAGAGACAGCTGTAAAGATTCAGCCTGTAACCGTGAGGCTAATATGCCCCATCACTCAGGCCGCGGTGCTCTGCCACGCAGGGAGGGGTGCGGGGCCCCGAGCTTGCGTGTGTTGGCAGCGTGACGCAAGGACTCCGGCAGCAGAGAAGCACGCCTTAGTTACCACGTTCCTCCGAAGAGGGTTTTCTTTAAATACGCATGTATTTAAATCGAGGTGCAGCAGACACGGAAAGCACAGTCTTAGAGAACCTGCTGCCGGGTGCGTTTCTCCACGTGTCTGTCTGTCTGGCCCGCACTGACGGACACATGGAAACTTTTCGCCCCCATGCTTCCCTACAGCCCTGCCCCACCGACTGCTTCCCACCCGGGGCGCCCCTGTTGTGCATCTAGCGCTGCAGATTGGTGTGTCTTGTTCGCGACCTTCGTATTTGCAGAATCACAGCACCCACGGCCTTGTGGCTGCCTTCTTCTCTGCCTCACTGTGACTCCACAGTTCATCCACTTTCTTGTGCCCAGCACGAGCCTGTTCTTTTCGTTGTTGCATAGTATTCCGTTGTGCGGTCACGTCTCCATGGAGTCATCCGTTCTATTGCGGATGGGCCTTTGAGTTGTTGCCAGTATTTCAGCCATTATGAATTGTGCTGCTGTCAGCATTGGAAGAGAGTTGAATCCTTTGTATGAAAAATAAGCCCCCTAACCACAGGCCCACATGCATGCACATATGCACATGTGCACACACATGCGCACACTTGAGGCTTTGTCTGTACGCTGCCACTTGTTTCCTCCATGATGCTTTTGACTGAATCGGAAGCCAAGCGAGCCGGTACCTGGGCAGCTGGGGGAGGGGCTGTGGGCTCAGTCTCGTTTGTGACCCTCTGCCTCTGAGTCTGCAGCTCCTCTGAAGTCTGAGCCTTCCCGGGAGACTTTGCTTTCCTTCCTGGTTCCTGGCGGCACCGTGCCTTTCTTCTGAGTTAACTGCTAGACCTAATTAAACAGCTCCATCTCCTTGGAGCGGCTCATTTTCTTCCCGTCTGAATACAAATTAAACTCCCATGCCGTTAACATTCAGGTCAGTTTATCAGAATCAACCTCGTTTAAAACGCAAAGGCCAAAGTGATTTCAAAGTCAGCCCCACGCCTCCCTGCCGTCTGCAGGGACGGGCCTGGCGCGAATACTTTCCAGGTGACTCCGCCCTGGGCCGCCAGAGAGTTTGTTCAAACGGAGCCAGAGCTTGGCTGACGCAGGCAGCCTGGAGGGGTTTGTTTTGGAGGGGCCACGCAAGCAGAAACCACGGGCCGAGTTTGTTTGCTGGTTCACGCCCTCCGCGTTGATGGAGCCGTTTCGTGGAATGAATATTGGTTCAGGGCCTTTTTCTCACAGGTATTCTGCAGACCCTGGAGAGGTACCTGAGCCGATGTGAGACCCATCCTCACCTGTGGAGAGACAGTCGGAGACGTCAGTGTGCCCTCCGACAGTGCAGTGTGCCAGGACCGGGCGTTGTGCAGGCAGGTCCCGCTTTAGGGGAAGAGGCGGGCTGAGCGATCCCTTCTGGGGGCCGGTGCAGGTGCTTTGCCCCACCCCAGGGCACCTGTCCTCCACGTAGTAGCTGGCGGGACACACTGCATGCAGCAGAGAGCTCTAAATCTGCCATGTGATGCTGCCAGGCAGAGGGCATGGCGCCCAGGGCCCCTCCGTGCACGGCCACTCGGCCCCAGGGCCCTGACCAGTCCTCGCATGTCTCTCCAGGTGTGAAAGAGCCTCTCCCTCCCCTGAAATGGTGTGTCCAGCTCTGCGTGGCGGAAGCCATAGGCTGGGTCCTGCCCCCGCCTTGCACAGTTTGCTTCTTGGAGCAGGATGGATGTCGGGGTTGCTGACTGAGAAAGGGTTCGTTGGGGCCCCAGTGCTGAGGGCCCAGGGATCCAGGGGGTGGGGTGGACTCATTTGCAGACATGCAAAGCCACTTCAATGCTGAGTGGCCCCTCAAGGGACACGGGACAGAGTCACCACTCAGAAGTCAGAAACAAGACCCCTTGCCTGGGACACCCCAGTGATAACTCAGCAGCTGGGTCTCGCCTAATGTCTGAATACATCAAGTCCCCAAGTTCCTTGGCCTCAGTTTCCCCACTTGTAATTGCAGAATGAAGCAGCCCTGGCTTGTGTTCCTCCTCTCCTACAGCCTGAGCTGTGTTCAGGAATCCACCCTCCTCCTCATAGCCTGGGCTCCAGCTGCCACTTTTGGTGGCTCCAGGGCCCTGGCAGTTGATGTGTGCCCAGTTGTGGCCAAGGAGATGGGTAGATGAGCCATTCTGGGAGAAGTTTTTTTCTTGAAAAGAGATATACTGAGTAGTCTCTTTCCTTTGTCATACATAGTCATGCCTGAGTGTGATTCTTGGGGCAATGGCAGCCTTCCTGGAACCATGAGGGGGCACCGGGGCCAAGCCAGTGTGTGGAGGTGGGGAGCAGCAGGAAGTGTGTCCCTCATAACTGTGCCACCATGCCAGGAAATTAGCACACCAGAGTCCCTACGAGGACTCCTCTGGAGTTCCTGTGAGGCATGAACTGTGAGTACTCATCATGTGTGCCATTTGAATTGGTTTCTCAAATCATTCAGGGGTCTCTCAATCATGAGGGGCAGCTGCACAGACAGGCCACCTTCTGTCCCATGTTACCGCCATTCTTGCTGCCTTTGAGAGTTCAGGGGAAATGACCCCCATCAAATATCCTGCTGGGAAGCCCCAACCCCAGTTTCCTCAGCTGTGCCCTCCAGCCCTCTGGGGCTCCATCCTTGGTCCCCCTGCGCATCTGCCCTGGACCATTCTCACAAGGACGCAGACCCCGGCTGCTTCTTTGTTCTCCACCACAAGGACAGCCCCTTCCCCGGGCTCCCCAGCGCGAGAGGCTTTCTGTTTGTTTCTCGGCTCCTGCGCAGGGACCACCATAGTCCTCTGAGCTCTCTGTCCTGCGTAGCGCTTGTCCGTGGCCTGTGCACGGCCTCTCTGCTCCAGGGCCACAAGGAGAGACCAAGGCTCCCTCTGTCCTCTGCACAAGGGAAGGACTCCAGGCTCTGGCTTTGGCAGCCTGTCCTTTTGTGCTCCAGGGGGACACTGAGTCCCCCGAAACCCCAAGATGCAGTGTGTCTGCCCTACCAGACTTGCTGAGTCAGGATCTGAATTTTCACAAAGCCCCAGAGGAGTCTTTTTTTTTTTTTTTAACTTTTTCTCTCTTGTTAAGTGCGGGGCACCAAACCCAGGACCTTTACACTAAACTAAGTCCCAAGCCCTTCTATAATTTTTCATTTCTGAGACAGAGTCTCGATAAGTTCCTAAACTGCCTGGGCTGGGCTCATATTTATGATCCTCCTGCCTCAGCCTCCCAGAGTGTGGGAATTACACGAAAGTTTTACAGATAGCTAAGTTAAGGTAGAAATATTATAGGCAGTCAGATGGGGCTGGGCCCTCGATGAACCGTGAAGCACACAAGATGAGAATACACTACAGCTATGGCTAGAGGCACATCCATTGAGCACCAGGCCTCAAGATAAGGAAGGACTGCTCAGAGCCACACACCTGCCCGAGGGATAAACAATAAACTGAAGGTCACACTCATCCCATCCCATAGTCTAGACAGACATCAGTCACCCAGGTGGGTGAGCAGGGCCTCCAGGCCCACCCCATCCTGGAATGTCTTTGTTCTTTCCATGTCCATTTGCTACGTGACCTGCTTCCCCATTGGATCAATATTACCTAAGTGACTGCACTTGGAATGTTATTGGCTGATCATAATTCCAACCCACATTGTATCCACCTTGTGATTTTGCACCCACCTCGTGATTTTGCTCTACAAAACTTCCTCTAAAAAGTGTAGTTCTTTGGCAACCCACTCGGGTCCCCTCCTATCTCTCAGGAGCCATCTCTCCCAATATATTTTCCTGCTCTTAACCTCCTTTGTTCCTTAGAATTCATGCTTCGATTTTGGGGAGCACAAACTCAGCCAGATCTGACATCTAGCAGGTGGGGAGTTGTATTTTCCCCTGTACCACAAGCACACTTCATCCGGCTCCCACCTGGCTCCCGTGCACATCGCAGGACTGCACGGAGCCCCAGGGCCCCCAGCAAGAAAGGACAACACCCCAAATTGTGCTGCAGGACCAGCCCAAGGGAGACGGATGCTAGTGAGGGACCCTGGAAGCTGCTGCTGAGTCACTGCCTGAGGCCTTCAGAGATCTGGACGCCCCAGGGGCTTCAGTGCTGCCTTGTCCCCCCAATACATCTGCCCTGTCCCCACTTCTTCTGCACTTGGAGCCAGGTCCCACTCCCACCTGCAGCTGCAGTGGGCGGCCAGGATCGTGCCTACAGGGCACAGCCATCTCCTTGCTTCTTGCCTAGGTAGGGGACGGCTGGTGGGTTTGTCGTCCTTCCCTCGGGGGGCTCCCCAAGCCAGTGGTCCCTGCACACCTTTGTGTGCATGGGAGTGACCTGGGGGAGACATATGAACCACAGGCTCATGGCCCCTGCCCAGGGCTTCTGGCTCTGGAGGTCTGGGTGGGTCCTGAGAATTTGCCCTTCTAACAAATCCTGGCCAGTGTGGATGCTGCCAGTGCAAACCCCAGAAATCAGGAGTTTCTGAAGACCCGGTAGCTGGGAGGTGGCCTGGGTGCTGGTGTCTTGGGAGGGACAGGTGTGACCCTGAGCTCTTTGGGCCTGGCTGTCTTATCTATCCACTCACAGACATGCAGATGAGAAATGCAATTGTATTTTAAAACACTAGAATAGTGCCTTGCACATACTGAGTACCTTGTTCCTGTCAGATATTATTAATTTGATTAGGATTCTAATATTATTTACTTGATGGGGATTAGATAAGTAACTATGGTTCTTTCTCTCTTTCTCTACCTTCCCCAGTCCCTCCCTCCCTCCTCTTTCCCTCTCTTCCTCCATCCTTCCATCCATTATGATTTGGACCTGAAAAAAATCCTCCAAAGTCTCACGTGTTGAAGATTTGATCCCAAAGCAGCATGGTTCTAAGGTGGGGTTTGGAGGAAATAATTGGACCACAAGAGATCTGACCTTGTTGGAGGTTGATCCATTGATGGACTACTGAGGTGACGGACACTTAGGAGGTGGGACCTAGTTGAAGGGATTGTGGCTGTGGGGACTTCATTTTGGTGCCAGGGATCAAACTCGTGGCCTTGTACTTGCTAGGCAAGCACTCTAACCACTGACCTAAATCCCCAGCCTGGGGACTCTATTTTGTCCCTTCACCTTCTCACCTTCTTCCTTCTTCTTTCCCCCCTTTCCTCATCTTTCTCCTTTTTATTTTCTTTCTCCTCCCTCTTTCCCTCCCCCCTCCCCTCTCCCCTCACCATGAGGTGAGCAGTCTTCCTTTGCCCTTCCCTTCCACCATGATACTGCCCCACCTCAGGCCCATAGAACTGGAGCCAGTTAACCACGGACTGAAACCCCTGAAACTGTGAGCCACAATACACTGTTCCTTCTTTAAGTTGTCTGGCTCAGGTATTTTGTCACAGTGGCAGGAAGCTGACTCACACACCCTGTCTTGGGCCTGGTGGCAACACTATCACCTCTTCTGAGTGCCTTCCCTCTCCAGGAAACCTGCCAGATGTTCATCTCTAGGATGTGAAAAACCTTCGGAATAGTCCCTTGCATCCCTCCAGGACCAGCAGGGGTCTCTTTAAAGGTTCTTGGGACTCCCCCTATCTCCCCAACAAGAAACCAGTTAGGAATCATTCTCTGGACCTGCTTTCAGGTGGGTCCAGGTGTACAGCTCCTTCTTACCAGCCCAGGTCCTCTGCTGGGGTGACTGGGTGTGAGGCAAGGTGGCAATGCCCAAGGAGCAGGCATAAACATAAATAGCTTAAGCAAGAAGGGACTTTATTAATAAACTGGTTTATGTAACTAGATTAAGCTTCCGATATGGCCGGATCAAGGCCCTCGAATGACGTGACTACATTTCAGCTTCACTTACTGGGTACCGCTTTTCTCTACAATGGCCTCGACCTTAGTCTGGCTCTTCCTTCTGGTGACCAGGTGGTTTCAGGATTTCCTGTCACCCGCGCCCTGGCTTAAGTGCAGAGAGCTCCTATCCTTCTGGCTCCAGAAGTCCCAGAGGAGATGTTCCCTGGCCTGTTTTGAGTGATGGGCACATCCCTGAACTAATCACCATTGCTGGAGGAATCTGTTGTTCTGATTGGCCATGTCTAGGTCCGATGCCTCCCTTGAGGACAGATGTAGGGTCAGCTCTGTCTCCCAAAGGAACACCTGGATGCTGTCCCTACAGGAGAGGAGAGGGGTGCTGGACAGACAAAAGCAATCCATGTCCCCCACATGTCGGGGCTGTGGATTGAGTGGGGGTATCATTGCGTGGCCAGCACAACAGAAGAGCAGAAGCGCCCAGAATGAGGACCGCTGACTCACACTAAACCCCCAGCTCTAAACAAGATTTATATTTAGCACCAGAAAAGCTATCAAGCTCTTAAATATACATGGGTTGGAAAAGCCAGGAGGGAGAGAAAGTGCAGATTCTGCATGTGCCGATGAGGAATTAATTAGAAACAAACCATAGATGAGAAGCCGTCTGAATTCTGCTCTGCTTTTGATCTGACTGCTAACTGACGACTCTGGGAATTTTCCACCCAGCAACGAGTTCCTGGCCGCCCTACCGCCCCTCCAGAACACCACAGACCTGCTCTGCACCCGGATGCGTGGGAAACTGAGGACGGCCTTCCGTGTTGTCACCTTTCAGCTTTGGGGTGACTTGCTGCTCTGGAGGGTACAAATCAAGGGGCTGCCGTTGTGCCTGCCCCTGGGGATGGGACCATTACTGAGCCAGGGCAGATGGGGCCTCAGTGTTGGTAGAGAGCATCTGCAGCCATGGGCACCCCAGGCCAGACTCACTCTCCCCACGGGCACCGACCATTCTGGAAGCCCGCATGTGGTAGCGCCCACCCTGGGCTGGAGGCCCAGCGGGTGCCGTGTAGATGCTGGTTAGAATTGCAGCCTCTGACCCGGGAGGGGCATGGAGAGCCAGGATGATTCTTTCAGGTTTTAAGAACTCACTGTGGCCTGTCTCTACCCAGAACGCTTTGAGGACTCCTTGCAAGACCAGGGACAAGGCCCCGATTATGGCCACCTCCTGCATCGCCTCCTCGTGCCCTGGGCTCCTGGCACGAGAGTGTGTGTGACCTGAACATGGGCTCAGTGCATTCCCACCTCGCAGCCCGGGCCGGCAGGCTCCCTTCTCTGAAACTTCCCTGCCTGGATCGTCACCTCCTGGGTACTTCCTGTGATCTAGACGCCTTGTCACTTGCCTGTCAGCATTCAAAGTATCCCTGTGATGTGTATTTTGAAGCATTTCTTGGCATGTACAGCATTCCACGGAATTGGGATGGGCCCTATCGTGGTCTGTTGGCCCCACCAGATTCAGATGCCATGTTGGGCTGGAGGGTGGTCCTGCCTCTGGTCACGTGGTAAGCAGCTCCCAGAGCAGGGCCTTGGCACAGAGTGGGATTTAAGACACATTGTCTCACTAAAAGAGGTTTGTCGATTGCATCTTAGAAAAAATTTACAAATGCATCAAGAACATTCAAAGGTCAACTTCTGAATCATGATACCGTTGTTAAAACTTTTCTGTTTTTCATTGAGATAATTATAGATTGAAGTGTAATTCTAAGAAATAACGCAGAGAGGTCCTGTGCACCCCTTTGCCTGGTTTCCCCCAGTGGAAACTTCTGCGAAGCTGCGGTCCACCGCACAGCCAGCTCCGGGCTGCGATAGGCCCCGCGCCTCCTCCTGCGCTCTTCCGTGGTCCCTGTGCTGGCTCGTGCGGTCACCCCTGCGGGTCTCCTGTGATCACCCGTGTGGGTCGTGTCCCCACCGCCTGATTGGGGCGGTGGAATCGTGCTTGTATAAGCACCGCCGCCCCCTCGCAGACACTGGGGTTGAGACCCATGAGATTTCCCCCCAGTCGGTTCTCCGCAGACTCCGTGTGGCCGGGCGACAGGTGGCCGTCACTCGGGTCCTCGGGAAGGAGCTGGGACGCCAGACGGCTGGAGCTCGGCGTGTTCGGCGGAGGTGCAGGGCAGCTCCGGGCCGCCTGCGTGAGATCTGTAGCAGGGCACGAGCTGGCTTCCCACCCGATCCCGGTCCCGCCGGCCCGATGATGGCCCGGGTGTGAGCGAGGGGCGCCGGGACTGCACCTGAGCTGAAGGGGCCGGGCGGGGACCCGACAGCAACAGCCGGTCCTCACCACAAGACAGGGACAAGCGCCGCTGGACAGACCCCTGCGTCGGGTCCCAGCGTGTCCCGCTGCCTCTTCGGTCAGAGCCTCCTGCCTGCGGCGGCTCCGGGAGCGCCGGTGTCTGATCCTCTCTGCGAGGTCCACTGGAGCCCGCCTTCCCGGAGGCTCGGACCCGCTCGTGCCTCTGCAGCCCCCCACGCGGCTGTGGTTGAAGACAAGCTCCTCTGGGGCCTCACAGGGGCCTGGATAGGAGGCGACAGTCAGCGGCGTAGGGGGATCCGAGGGAGCCCTGCCGGGGCGTCCCAGCCCTGGATGTGTGCAGGAGTCCAGACCTCCACCTGCTGAGCCCCTGGGAAGTTATCACACGCACTTTCCCTGGGACAGGGGCTTGGTCATACAGTTTTGCCTATGATCTTGAATCTTAGTTGGGGAAACCGAGGCACAGCCACTTTCTCCCATTTATAGAGATTCAAAGAGGCAACACTGGATTGGACTGCAGGGGTCTGGCCCCAGGCCTCATCTGTGTTCCCTCCCACACCGAGACAGGGCCCCGAGGGACAGAAACAAGGTGGGGGCTCCTCTTCAGAGCCACCCCTCCCGGCAGATGCCAGCTCAGCTCTCTTCACCGCTGACCCCAGGGCCTTTGACTCAGCTCCCTCCTCAGCTAATGCAGTGCCAGGCTCTGGTTAAATCTGGACCACCTCACTGGAGTTGCTGGGAATCTGCTCGCCATTCTACCTTCATCCATTTTTAATTTTTTTTTTTCCTGTGAAGACTGGAATTCACGGATGTTTATCTTGTCGGGTGTGCAAAAGCTTAAATAAAATAAGCGTTATCTGTTGGAGGCTGTCAACTGATAGAAAAGAATGAAGCATTTTCCTTGTCAATGAGCTCTTCAGCCCGAGGCCACCTCTGTCTCTGGGCTTCATGGTTCTCTGCAGGAGCAGCCGATGCCCAGTCCAAGAGCCACCTTGACTTTCGGTCTCTGACTCCCCAAAACCTGTCTAGACATTTTCGACATCCTGTAAACAAATTGCTGGGGAGGCAGTGGAACAGACGGGGCCGTTTGTCACTCTGGGGACAGCTGCGAGAAGATTCACGGCTGACTGGGGACCGGTGCCTTTGGACGGAAGCACAGCAGCTTCCCACCCTTCCCGAGAGTTCCTTCCGGGCCCAGTGCACCACATGGGGAGGCCGCGCCTCTCAGAGGAGCCCCTCCTCTCCCAGAGGTGCCCCCTTGTGCTAGGTCAAGCCCACTTCCATTCCAAAGGTAACATGTTTGGTGGATTGGGAAATGAGGGCTCCTCAAAGCAGGGCTTCTCCCTGAGGCGGGAGATGCAGGAGCTCTAATTTTGAAACCCATGCAGGTCACCCCGCTTCCGCCCCTTCTGCTGCCTGCCCTGGGACCAGGCTGCCAGCCTCTCTCACCCAGACTTTGGCAACAGCGCCTCTGGGCACCCTGCTCTGTCCTCACCCACCACAGAACAATAGTCAGAGCATGTTGCGCCTCTGTTCACAACCTCACAAATTCCTATTTCATTACTGCCCCCCCAAAAAAACTTGCCACCTGCCTTTGTCCCCTTGCCCTCACCATATCCAGTTCCTCAGGCTTCTGGCCAATGCCTTGCACATGCCAGGGACGCGATGGCCTCAGGGCCTTTGCATTGGTGGTGCTGTCTGCCTGAAATGTTTCTCCACACACATCCTTCAGGTCACTGCTCAAATGTCACCTTCTCAGGGGTTTCTCCCTGGCCACAGCATGGGATGTCACACTCCCTGCCCCAGTACTCCTGATCCCTGTTGTCCTTTCCTGGGTTTTCTACCCATAAGGCCAATGATCTTATAAAAATCCTAGCTGATTTATTATGCCTTAGTTCCTGGTCTGTCTCCTTTAGCCCGAGGGCAGGGCTCTCGGACTACTTTTCCTGCACTGCACTCCCAAGGTTCTGGATAGTAGGTTCTCAGAAAATGCTTGCTGATGAGTGACAGCTATCTCGGCTCACTGTGGGAAGCAGCAGATTCCACACAGCGGTGGGGCCATCAGCAGGGACACGTGGGTGCAGGTGGATAAAAAACGAGTTTATTTTATGAGCAGTTCCTGGACTTACCAGTAACCTTCCTGCTGACAAATGGCCGAGATAATGTCCAGTTCTGACTGACGAGCTCAACAGGTTCCCAGAGCTTTTCAGAAAGTCCCCAGTGTCCATTTTGCCACAAGAGACACCGCGCCTGACCTGCACGGGCTTAAGCAAAAAGGAAGCTCTTTAGATCATGCGAGCCCTAACTGTTGGGGTCCTCCAGGATCCAGGCAAGGCGTCTGGCCCTGGCTTTCTCCTCTGATGCTCAGTGCTGCTGTCCATGTCCTCTTCGTTTCCAGGACCCAGTGGCGCGATGAGGCTGCCAACAGCTCCAAACCTTACTTCCCAGGTTCAAAGCCAAAGGAAGGAGTGACTCTCTGGTCCAAGTTCTGGGAGTCACTTATCTTAAACCAGGAGGACTTAGGCTGATTCCACCCAGAACGCGGGACACGCAGGATGTAAAACCGAGAGACGGGAACCCCCACAAGGACATGGGTCCTTTTGCCAGGACAAGGCCATGTGGCTGCTGGGTGGCAATAGCTACATAAATCAACCTCCAAAAATAGTTTGCAAGGGAGCTGCCTAAAATCTGCCGTTGGAACATGTCCCAGCGACTTTGCGGAACAGTATTATTACTGTCATCATTCCGTGTCCTGAGGCTCCCGCAAACACTGCTCTGTGTTGTCTCAGGGCTCCTGTGTCATCTCCCTAAAACTTGGTCCTCTCTTGTCTCTAACACCTGAAATGAGGACTCTGGCTTGGCCCCCAAGAGCTGGCCCGAGTCAGACCCCAGCTTCGGCCCCCCGCAGGAAGCTGACCCATCCTGGAGGCGGGGCCTGAACCCAGCCCTCCCTCCCTTCCTCCCGTGGTCTCTTGGTCTCAAGAGTCCTGGGATGACCCCTTCTGTGTTTGTTCTCCACTTCTCCAACTCGATTTAGCTTTCCAAATCCCCTGGCTCTGCGGAGTTTCCCGGAGAGCCGCCCCGAGCTGCTGAGCCTCAACTACATGCCTGGTGCCTGCTGCCATCAGGCTGCGGCCTCCACTCCCCCCGCAGCAGCAAGGATTTCGGTGGAGCAACTCCTGCGTGCGCAAATGTCTTGACACTTTTCCTTTCCAGTCCTGGTCACTCCCAGCACAGTGCCGTTGGAACATGTCGTATCTAGTGACATTGTGATGATGCTACTGATGGTGATAGCTGCAGCAGACACTGTTGATGTCGCCCATCCCCAGTCGCCTTGGAGGCTGGTGGCCCGTGGCTTCCTGTCCCCCGTCTCAGGTTTCTCCGATCACAAGACAAATATTCTGGACTCAACCATAGACTTGTAGGGTAGAGTGCTGGGGAGTTAGGCCTCCTCCTTACCCAAATAAGCCCTCAGCCAATCCCAGATGGGTGCTAGTGGGTACAGCCACCAGCCCCCCTCAGACCGTGCTAAGGACAGCCCGTACTTCCCGAGTGGGTGTCTGACCAGGTATGACCCCTCCCAAATGTGTCCTAACAACCTTGTGTGCCTCTCCTCCTGGATCACCTCCCAAATCATCTAGCGCCAAACCCTCGTCTCAGCCTCTGTGTTAGTAGCAGCCCAAACTAAGAATATAGTAAACCCAGTATTAGGTGCCACGTCTGTGTTTTCCCTGGAACATATATTTAAATCCCATATAAACAAATCCATGAGGAAGTTGATATTATCCTCATTGAGAGTCAAGGAGACTGAGGCTCTGGGAGTTTAAATGCCCGGGCCGAGGTCGTGTGGCTAATGGGAGCTTGCTTGTCCCCGTGCTGGGCTCCTGACCACTTTGCAGCAGTATAAGCACACAACAGAGTGGAACAGACAGGTGTGTGGTCCCGCCCCATGGCCAAAGGGGAAATGGGCCAGAGCAGGGGACAGGCATGGCTAAGGTCACAGGCACACCACAGCCCAGCTCGGTCAGGAGGACGCTGTACTGCTCAGCAGTCAGTACAGCTGTGCCAGGACGGGCTATGATGGTGTCTCCTTCTTCCAGCCCTCTACTCCCTGTGTATGTGTAGGGGTGTGTATGTGTGTGCCTGCTGTACCTTTTCTCCTTTAAGTTGATTTTCTTAAATCAACTTAAAGGTATTTTGTCACAGTGATGGAAAACTGACTAACAATATGTTGTCTTAGAAAATACTGAATGAATCTTCGTCTGGAACTCATTCTGTAATACCCTTTTCTACCTTGAAAAGGTATCTGAAGACATTGTACAGATCTTCCTGCACCAGGAGTATAGGTTTGCTCCGTGAATACTGCGGAAGTTGTGGCTAGACAGCAGATAGTTTGCTTCGCAGATCCAGGGAGGGACTTTGAAGCTCTTGTCAGTCTTTCCTATTAGGCCAGACTGACTCTGAGTATTTGAACCTGAGCCCCAAGGGTGCTTTCTTCAGAAAGGCAGAAGCTGAAACTGGCTTGCACATTTCAATAAACTTTTAATAAACACTGAAAAACTATACTCCAGAGTGACCCCATCAATATGCACAGCTGTCTGTGGGAATTCGCCACATCTTCCTAACAACGGACACAGCACGGTCTATGTTTATCTCTAACTGGATGGCAGTTACTCTCTTAAATTATGACAATTATTTAAAAAACTTATCCATAAAAACTTAAAACAACAGAGATACAGAGAACATAGGTCAGAAGTGCCCCGCTCACTTTTCCCGTTTCCCATTTCTGATTCCACGCCCCTCTCCAGAGGCAGCACTGTTGGAAGTCTGAAGTGTGTCCTTCCAGATTTTTAAAATGCATTTACATAATACGCGTCCACAATCACATACTGGTTTTTAAGTGCCTAAGTGTTATCGCTGTGCTGTGTGTTGCTCTGGAGCTTGCTTCGCCGGCCTGCTCCCTCTCCAATTATGAACCTCTCTTATCGTTCCAGTTCATAGGAAATTAAGTTTGCTGGCCGCTTGCTTTCTCCTTTCTCTTTTTTTTCCTGTCTTCTCTCACCATTTTTTACTCTAAGATGGGATCAGGGGAAAGAGAAGGAAGCGGATTCTGAGTGTGCCTGTTTGCCCACTTCTCCTTCCCACAGAGGAACCCCTGGCCAGAGGGACCAGGATCTGGGCCGGAAGAGGATCTGGTAGGCCAGCTGAAGCTGAGCTTCCCTGGAGGGAGGAGGCTGGCGGGCTGAGGAAGGGGCAGAATGCACACAGGAATCACTCCAGGCCTGGTGGGGGAACTTCTCTAGTGGGAACAGCCTGCAAAATGCTATTAAGGATAATTTTTTATTGCTGTGTCCTGCGGGCAGCTTGGGAAAAATTCCACGATCTCAGCATAAATGAGTTCCCAGTCTTACTTTATTTTTAAATAACACTGTCAGCACTAGCCCAGCTCTGGAAGGTGGCAGTCCTTGCTGCAGCCACAGTGACGGAGGTGGAAGCCGATGCAGCTGGCGGGGCAGGGACTGGCCCACAGGTGAGCCCGGGCCCAGGGTCCCCACCATCAGGCCTGGAGTGATTCCTGTGTGCATTCTGCCCCTTTCTCAGCCCCACCATCCCTCCTGTACTCCTCACTGCACCCTGAGGTCATGGAGGCAGGAGGGCAGAGCAGCTTCCACGCAACCCTGGCTAAGAACAACTGAATAAACCAAATGGCAGAAGGAACCAGAAACCATGCATACCAGTTTCGTGCAAAATACGTACACGCATTTGCTCGCTTAGGACACTTCCATGGTGCCTCGTACGTGCCTGTCACAACCCTGACCCTTTAGGAATACTCACTTACTGGCTTTTGCCACTTCACTGCAGAGCTTGAGCACTATTCCTGTCCTGCAAACGGTGGATGCGCTGCCATGGGGTGGGAGGTTTGGCGGAAGCCCAGTTTGCAGGCCACCCCGACCACCAGCTGCCCTCTCTGGCAGCGTTCATTCCGTTCCCAAGGTGTGAGCCACTGAGCCCCTGGCTGTGCCTCATCAGGAACCTCAGTCTGCTCAGGAGGAGGGTCAGGCTCGGGCACAGCCCACATTGTGCCCTTAGTGTTGGCGTCACGGCTACTCTGGTGCTCACAGGCTCTCTGGGGCACCCCAAGGGTAGAACCACACACCCCAACGTAGGGGGAGAGGACTCACACCTCACAGGTAGAACTTTAGACGAAGTGAGAGAGGAGATGGCTGGAGCCAGAAGACAGTCCCTTGCCACCTTCCTGGGTAGACTGGTCCAAGACACAGTGCTTCCCATTGGCCTGTGGGGACGTCCCACCTGGCTGCACAGCCAGCTATTTGCAGCGTCTGGGTCATGCACCTGACAACTCTTGCTTCCCCAGGACTATGCTCCTCCACTTAGTGTCAGTGGGTGGCTTGGCCTCCAGCTCGGTTTTCAGGGAATTTTGCCAAGCCAGGGAGAAGAGTGCTTTGCCACAGCAGTGCCATTTCTGGGGCACTCTCTCCCTACTCGCTGTGCTGAGAGGTTTATGGTCCCGGGTCCCCAAGCATCCCTTGTGCGGATGAGGAAGCTGCAGCTCCTGAGGGCAAGCAATGGTGCCACCATCCAGAAGTGCAAGAACTGGGACATGACCCAGGATGTTTGCTCTCGACCACTGTGCTAGCTACGAGTCAGAGGTAGGCATGAGGGCCGGTGGTACCACAGTCTGCCTGCGACTCCAAGAGCTTCATGTGCAGCATCCCTGTGTTCCTCCTGAAAACCTCAGCAGGGGATTCCACGATTCAGAGAGCAGCTGGCTGGGGAAGGTTTTGAGCAGCCTCATTTATTCCTCAACTGCTATTCACTGGATTCCGCTTTCAAGCCAGCACCATTCCAAACGCTGGGCATGCAACAGTGGGCGAGGGGGTCCTGATCTGCTCTGTGTGTGTGTGTGTGTGTGTGTGTGTGTGTGTGTGCGTGTGTGTGTAGGAACACACAGTAAACAGCATGAACACAACCAGAATAATAGCGAGCTCAGACCACACTGCCATAACTCCCCGTGGGTAGGAAGGCAGGGGCAGCCCCATGAAGAGTGACTTCTAGAGTCTGCGAAGTGCCAGCCTGTGGGGCAGAGGGACTGAACTGCTCCGGCTAGAGAGCAGCTGTTCCAGGAGAGGGAAAGTGGCCGGCCCACATTACAGGGGACTCTGGAGTACGGAGGAATGGGAGGAGGGCCTGGAGTCTGCCCAGGGGTGGTGGGCAGAGGAGGGAGTGGGCCAACTTGCTGCTAGGAGGATCCTGCTGGGGGCCGGAATGGCGAGTGGACTTCAGGGCTCCAGGGCCTGGACCTGCCAAAAGAGGGAACTGGGTGGGGGAAGGTTGGGGAGGGAGGGCTGGCGGAGGCGGTGGGCGTCACTTTCAGCATTCCCAGTACTTGTGGGATAAAATCTGGAACGTCCAGATTCCTCTGCAGACCCTTCCAGGCTCTTCCTACGCCCCAGCTCCTCTGCCTTCCTCCCTCCCTTCCACACACACAGCTCGCAACTCAGCTCTTGGAGGAACTCAGGGGCCCCCAGAGGTTCTCTTCGCACCCTGAGTGTTAGCACATGCTTTTCCCTTTGCCCAGACCCACTCTGCTGCCCCGACTTCCAGCAAACCCCCCCCCCCCAGGAACCTACCTGCTCTCTCCCAGCCTCTTCTTGGATGCTCCTTCTGGCCAGCGCCTGGCCCCAAATCAGCTGAAGTACCCTCCCAGGTCTCCACAGCCCAGGTCCCCACAGGCTTTCAATCACCTGTTGATTCACACGGGTGCCCAAGCACCCCTGCAATTTCGCATCCCCAGCACCTTAAGCCAAGCTCAGCACAGTGTAGATACTCAATAAATGCTGAGT